>JAPFBE010000970.1:0-17960 GCA_034336665.1 Luscinia megarhynchos | reverse complement strand
ATTCCCAAAAATCTGCTTAGCAGGAGAAGGAGATGGAGTGTGGTGCTCAGCAGGAGGGACAAGTGGGCAGTGACGTTTCAGGACATTGCCTGCATCAAACCAGTGTGCATCTTGTCCTTCTCACCCCTCCACCCCCGAACAAGGCCTTCTATCTCCTGCTCAGCACTGGAATTTTCCCAGTTGCAGCTCAGCTCACACATGGCCATCGCGTGAGATGAGGCCACGATGGCTCATGATCCTGACTCCATGCCAGCAATGGCTGGGATCCAAGGGGTGTGGTTGATGCCAGTGCTGTGGTCCTTCACTGCAGGAGCTGGGCCACCCTTGGCTGGCACAGTTCTAATGACAGTGAGGATTTCAGAACTTGTTTACTAGGAGCATGGTGCAACACTGGCACAAGTTGTCCCAAGAGCTGGTAGGTGTCCCATCCCTGGAAGCATCCCAGGACAGATGGGCTCTGAGCAACCTGATCTCTTTAAAGTTGTCCCTGCTCAGTGCAGACTGTTTGGACCAGATGACTTTGACAGCTCCCTGCCAGCCCAGCCCAGTCTGGGACTCCTCACCGTTTTCACTTGATCAGCACCAAGACTGGAGGTGGGGAGGAGGGGCGCTCATCTGATGCCTTGGACTGCAGTGGAGGAGGAGCCCATCCCTGGGACGCTGCTTCACCTGCAGCCCCTTTGCATTTTCCCTGCAGGAGCTGCTTGGCAGAGCAGCGCCGCGCCTCGTCTGTCTGCAGGCAGCAGCTCAGGAAGTCCCGCAGCAAAGGCGAGAAGAGCTCGGGCTGCCGCAGCTTTGGGGTCCCTCCTGTGGCTGTCAGGAGTTGAGCCTGGAGAAAAAGGAAACACGAGGCTCCACCTGCTTCTTTCACACCTGTAACTGCTCTCCCAGATCCCATTGTTTAACCTCCTCTCTGCACTGGCACTTTCTGCCCTGGCAGAGAGGCAGAGATGACTTTCGTGTACCAACATAACACCCAAAGCCCCAAAGCAGCCACAGCTTTTCCAACATCCAGGGGATCTTGCCTTGGTAGCTGATTTCACTGACTGACCTAGTTACTGGGAACTACATCACCAAAGGTAAGTTTTATTGCTCTGAGGATTCACACCAGCTGTACAAGCTGTTTGGAAGGGGACTTTGCTCTATCTATACTCTTTTCAAGGATT
This sequence comes from Luscinia megarhynchos, assembly GCA_034336665.1. Taxonomy (NCBI): domain Eukaryota; kingdom Metazoa; phylum Chordata; class Aves; order Passeriformes; family Muscicapidae; genus Luscinia; species Luscinia megarhynchos. The sequence continues at coordinate 16,794 of JAPFBE010000970.1, read as the reverse complement.
ATTAAATGAAAGGCGTCTCTGCAGTGGTTGTTGGTCCCTTTAACACAGCTTCCACTCAGCAAAAATCAATTTTTTTGTTCTCTTCTTGAAAAAAATGCAGATGTGGAATCCATCTAAAATAGACAGAAATAACAATGGAAAGAGGCCCGGGAGCCTCCATGGAAACGCCTGCCACAATAGTAACAGCTCGGTGCTGTTACTGAAATAGATGGTGACCAGAGACTTTGTTACTTTCCTCTTCTAGCCAGAGCAAAATTTCCTGCTCCCACACCACCAGAGGTCACAAAGGGGGTTTTATCCTGCCCCTCTGCAGCTGAGCTCAGCCACTGGACATGTTGAGGAGCTGAAATCCTCACTGTCATTAGAACTGTGCCAGCCAGGGATGGCCCAGCTCCTGCAGTGAAGGACCACAGCACTGGCATCAACCACACCCCTTGGATCCCAGCCACAAGCACCTGACTGTAGCTCATCCACTTGTTCAAGTTCCAAGAAACAGCCAGGGGTTTGGTGTGCAATTCCAGCTGCAGTCGAGGAAAAACACATCCGAACTGATCCCGCCCACCCAGACACATGACAGAACAATGAACTGATGAATGGAAAACCTCAAAGTTTTGAAGACACACAGGATTTGGAAAAGATGTGACAGTATGCAGGAAAATTGATGTGCTCTGGTTATTAAAGGAAATTGCAAACAGTACTGCTTGAGGATTTCTTTGGTGGTTTTTTCTCTATTTCCTTTTCCTTTTCCTCTTCCTTTTCCTATTCTCGTTCTTGTTCTTTCATGTTTTCTTTTTTTCTTTTTTTCTTTTTCCTTTTTCTTTTTCTTTTTCTTTTCTTTTTCTTTTTCTTTTTCTTTTTCTTTTTCTTTTTCTTTTTTCTTTTTCTTTTTCTTTTTCTTTTTCTTTTTCTTTTTCTTTTTCTTTTTCTTTTTCTTTTTCTTTTTCTTTTTCTTTTTCTTTTTCTTTTTCTTTTTCTTTTTCTTTTTCTTTTTCTTTTTTCTTTTTCTTTTTCTTTTTCTTTTTCTTTTTCTTTTTCTTTTTCTTTTTCTTTTTCTTTTTCTTTTCTTTTTCTTTTTCTTTTTCTTTTCTTTTCTTTTCTTTTTCTTCTTTTTCTTTTCCTTTTCTTTTTCCTTTTCCTTTTCCTTTTCCTTTTTTTTCTTCTACTTTTTCTTTTGTCTTTTTCTTCTTTCTTTCTTTTTATTTTTCTCTTCCTTTTTCTCATATTTCTCCCATTCCCATATCTTCTCCTGATAGCCCCTTCATTTCAAAATTATAATAATTCAGAGGGTTGGTATTTACATTTCTTATTTCAAGACAGGCTCGTGCCTTTTTTAAAACAAACCTATCTTTTCAAACCAAGACAAGCATCCAGAATTTCAAGGCGTGCCTCCTGTTCTTAGCATTACAAGACAGCAGTCAAGGACTTGCTGCTTTTCCCCCACTGTGCTGGGACCACAGCTGGAGGCTTGTGGTCATTTTGCTCCTCTTAGGCCTCGTCTCCAGGAGCATTGGGAGCCAGAGGAGAGTCTGCTGTTGGATCTGGACTCTCTGAACTGAGAGAAGCATGAGGGACAGGCCATTACCTATCATTGATCACCTTCTTTCTATTCAGATCTCTTTCTACAACCGGCTCTACTAAGCACAAATCATAAAGTTTAATAGCATTGGGATTTCAGGTCACTCTGACTAAATTAAAATGGGCTAATTCAGCAGAACTGCAAATTACTCTGAATTAGATATTCCACCTTGCCTACTATCAAGAAGCAGCACTCTCTCTGCAAAACTTGCCTTGTAGTTCCCTAAAAAGCTCTGAAATGGAAAATGAGGAAATAGCCAGCGATGCTGTTGCTATTGATGCTGCAATGGAAATGGAAATGAATTTTCTTTCAGACTGCCCAGATGGCCCTCTACTGCCACAGGTCAAGCTCACAGCTTGCTCCACAATTCTTAACCACCAGCAACAGCAAATGTTCCTTTCTCACTCAGGATTGGGCCCTCTGAATTCCTGGCTCAGGTGACTTGCAGAAGGCTAAGGAAAATGAACCTGATTCTTTGACAAAACTGCCTGGCCTGCTGAATCCACTGAACAGATTAACCAAAGAGAGAGCATTTCTGTTTCACATCATCCCTCCAGGAGACACAGCTCTTTCACACAGCCAGAAAGAGAAGAGGACAATATTCTTTCTTGTGCCTATACTTTGGCCTGTTTTGCCAATAAACAAATATAAACTTGATGAACAAAATGCAAAATATTCTTTTAAAACTCAATGCTCCTGTCCAACAGATAAAGTACTTTTGTTCCCTTCTCCTTCATATACTTTTTTCCCCAAATAAGTCGTATGCACTAATTCCCATTGGGCTGCTGAAAACAGTTGTCCAGAAAAGCATCCCCAAGATCCCCCTGAGCTGTGGCAGTTCTGTTGTGAAACAGCTCAGCAGCAGCTCCAGGGTTCAGGAGCAGACATTCACTGCTTTGCAGTTTGCACTTCATTGTAAAGGGAATCACTGTTTTAGCACCCAGTAAAGGGTCAAGTTAGACAGCCAAATCCTTACAGAATTTAGAATAAAAGTAGCACAAGCTCAACTGGTGGGCCAAACCCTGTTGTTCAAGGGATCCAAGAGTAATTCCAAGAGCCCCCCAGGCACAGGCAGACTGCACCCCAACTGAGCACTCAGATGGGACTAAAGCAAAGGAAACCAGACCAAGAAAATGACCCAAAGAACTGCACAGAACTAGGAGAGAAGGCACTGTTGGCATAACAGCTGAAATAATTCCTCACAAACGTCTCCATACACTTGCGCATTTATTAGATGTTCCCGGGGCTGCTCTGTGTGTACACCTCTGCCTTTATTCCTACCTGGAAGCAGGATCTGCCCACCTGCAGGAGCTGCTCCAAGCTGGGAATGTGAGTGGTGGTGCTGATTTCCAGAGGCTCCTGTCTCCCAGGTGAAGCCAAGGCAGGAGCGGGTTGAAAGGTGCTGGCGCTGCTGCTGCTCTGCGCACAGAGCCCCGGCTGGGCAGGGCACGGCGCCCGCTGCGCTGCGGCTCTTTCTGCTGCCACGGCTGGGCACACCTGGGGACAGCTTATGGCCACTTGTGGGAAAACAGAGGGGTTTGTGGGGGCTGCATTGCTCTGCACACACCCAGGTCACCTGGGGCACAGAGCTTTGGGCCCCAAAAAGACAAACCAGAGGGAACGGCTGGAAAAGATTTAATTTTCACCTTTCTTTACTCTTCAATAGAAATGACCAAAATGAAGTCACCAAGCACAGCCTGTTCCCCACTGCCAGTTCAGTAGGAAAAGAGGCATTACTTTATTTCAGTGCTGGCTGTCTGGGGAGTCACTTTCCTAACACATAAACACCCACCTGTTTGTATCCATGGAATTAAGACATATTCATTACTCTGCTCAAACTCACAGGCTAAACATTCCCACAAAGTATTTGATATACTTAAATCACTTCCTCAAAATTAGGGACATTGTGAGTAGGTGTCTTGAGGGTCTCTGGTGTTCATTTGGTGAACATCCCGTTGCTCAAAATTTCATCCTGTGGTCAAGAAGTCTTAACTGTCTTGTGTCAAAGGAGGGAGATCATGGAAACAAGATTCTCCACCTACTTTTGATTTGGTTTGCTGGGGGAGGTTGGTGTTTGGGTTTTTTGTTGTTTGTTTGTCTGCTTGTTTTTTTGTTTAGTTTCGTTTGGGGTTGGGGAAGTTGGTGGAGTTGGTTTTTTTTTGGTTGGTTGGTTAGTTTGGTTTGGTTTGGTTTATCTGCTTATAGTTTTAGCCTGAGACCTACAGTATACAGAATGGTTAAATCCCTGGCATGTGCACACCTGGAAAGCAGCTGGATGCATAAGGAGGCAGACTTTCATTCCTTTAGCTTTAATAGAGTAAACCATGCTTTGTTTCTTCATTTCTTCATTTGAGCCTTTTGCAAATATTTGCATAATTTTGTACCTAAATACTGACAACAGATGGTTGAATTTTTTGGTTCTCTTTTGCTTTGCCTTAGGTCTAGAATGTCTCCAAGTTCCTCTGATAAGAAGACATTCTTCACTGAAGGACACAGCAAATACATGAGACGAGGTTTTGAGTCTGTGAAATGTCCAGGTCCTCAGTACTTCCTTTGACATGAGCTGCAAGATACAGATGGTCAGGCCGATATTCCTGGGCAAGAAAAGGGAGATGTATCTTCCACTGCTTGGCAAGAAGTTTTTCCAGCAAGCAGATGGATGCAGGAGGGCACCTAAACTCCAGGAGCCCTGCAGAATTTGCCTGCCTCTCTCAGTTTGTCTGTCACTGATGAACACACAGGCTCACAGCCACACATCTGGATGAGGAATAGTCCATACCTTTTCAAGTCCAAGAGCAGTATTCCACAATCACTCCTGAGCTACCTTAGGCAGTGACTAAACTTCCTCTGACAGCAGCCAGAACGAGATGTGCCTACTTTTGAAAACTCCCCTGAACAATTCAAGTTTTTTCCCTTTTGCCACAGCCCTCACTACAATATTTCACCATGACCTTTAGTCTTCCTAGAGCTACTCAGGCAACAATTGCCACTTCCCTCTGGCAGAGTCACAGGCAGCCTGAATGGGCACAGATGATGAGAATTTCTTCCACCTGAGCTACTGGAGCACTTCAATGTCCCTGACATGCTTCCACAAGCTCAGCTCACGTGAGGGAGGATCACGATCCTGGCAGACCTGAGCAGCATGTCCAGCAGACAGGGTGACTCAAACCAAGGCATCACAGCTTCAGCTCTAACAAGACTGGGGCAGTCATCACACTAAACAGTTCATAGAGATATTCAGCTGAGACTGGGGAATGTACAGAGACATTTTAGTCAGGGAAGAGCAGCACTAGAACAGCCTGAAGTGCTGTTTGCAGACAAAGCAAACCCAAGCGAGGAAGCAGAGAAAGAGGCAGAAGTTGCTTGTGAAGTTCAACAAGGAAGCATTTGACACCAAGTTCATTCCAAAACTGAGGTGCATTTTCAGGGCAGTTACCATGACTTTTTGCTTTGCAGTTTTGTTTGTTGTATAACAGACTTTGTATTCTCTCCTCTTACACTCTAAAGCCCAGAGATTAAGTGTTTGTTTCAGGTGTTTTGAATTCACTAGACTGCAAAGTATGGCTACTCTGTTATGAGCAATTGGAGAGATGGGGAAGATTCGGAATTGTGATCAGAAGCCAATTTTGCTGAGTATACAAGGTGTTTATAGAGGGTTTAACTGGTATGGCACTCACATAGGGTTCTAATTTTGGTAACAATGTCCCATCGGTTACACATTCTTCATGACATCCCATTGCCTGGTAACATCATCTTATCACAAAGTTTCACAATATGTTTCTTGGTCACTCCTTGCCCAGGGAGCATTTATCTTGCGTCTGTCTCTCCCATGGTTTCTGCTCCATAAGGCCTAAGATACCAGGCCCCTTTATCAGGTCCATTGTACTCTCTGGTTTATTCACCATACTCTGCACCCAGTGTTGCAGTAAGTTTGCATTTGTCTGATGGGATTCTATCTCCTATGCAAATAGTTTTAGTTATGTAAAAACAAAATTTGGAGTCTAAGTCTTCCCATACTAGGTAAACACCATATCTGTGAGAAGAAAGAAAATGATGAACGTTCTTTTTCCCATTCTGTAGCCAAGGAATTGAAGAAATATATGCTAAATTCAATCACTCATGACTTGCTTTCCAGGAATCAGTCTGTCAAGAATTCTCACTTTTATCAGCAAAGGAAGTCTCAGATACAGACTCCAGGTAAATTGGTCAGAAAAAACCACATTTGTTTCTTTGGCTTTTACTATTCACGATGCTGTGGTTAGATCATGTAACCTAAAACATTGGCAGGACCACCCTTTGCCACAAGTACAGTGTAGAAATAAAGAGGGCAGGATTCATTCAGGGACCAACAGTTAGCTCCCAGAAGATCAGGAACAGTTTGGGTCCTGCATGCCCACCACACCTACATCACCTTAAGGAATAGTGCAGGCACAGGCGTTGCAGGCAAAACTGTCAAAGCATCGGAGATGAAAAGGTCAAGGCAGTGACACAGCTGTGTGCAAACCAGAAAGGGAAAACTGTGTCTTCCTACACTGCAGGGAGATCTTACCTGCTAGCAGTAGGGCACACAGGGGAGTTTCAGCTGAAACACACACCAATGTATTGCAGACATACTGAAAAGATTAATAATTTCTAACAGCTTCTCAGAAATAAGGAAGTATAGACTGGTGTCCTGGGTTAATGATTTGACTAACTCCTTACCCTGCCCCCCTTGGCCATGAAGCTGTCTGCTCCCGGGGGAGGGGCCGCCTGGGCTCTGCTCTGCGGAATGGCCTTAGTTTGCCGCGGGCTTGGCTTGGGGGGGGTGGCTCGCACGGCTGCGTGCTTAGCTCTGGCTGCTGCGGGTAGCTATCGCTGCTGTGGTGGTGGCTCGTGGCCTGGTTTGTGAGTTAGCTGTTTTTTTGGGTTTTTTTTTGCTTAATTTTTTTTGACTTTATATTGCTTAAATTACTTAGTCTAGCTCGCTGCTGTTTAAGGCTTGCTGGCTATTCCGGCTGTTTTTTTTCTTTCTCTCTCTTCCCCTCTCCCTTCTCCCCCTCACCCCCCAGGATTCAGCACCAGCTCCGGAGAAACCCTGCGGCCTGCCGCTGGACACCGGCCAGAGAAGCGTTTCGCCCTTCTAGTGAAGATCAAAGCGTCCAAGTTTCTCTCTCTCGGTGAAAACTTTTTTGTCACCTAAGTCTGTGCTGGGAAGTGTTTCTCTTATATGTGTTAATAAATAAATTTTTTCCACTTTTCCCCCTGAGTAAAATTTTTTTTTTTCTTATTTCCTAGAAAGCTTTTCTGGGGGTTTTTTCCCTAAGTTTGTCCAAACTTAGACATTCATTATTTGGTGGCCCGTACGGGGAAGGAGAAAGTGGAAAAAACTTTAATAACATCTTGTTTTTAATTGGCCTGTATTGATATCAGTATGTTTTTTGAAGCCGTGATGTCTGTTGGATTAGAAGCCTGCCTGTATGTTTGCTCTTTAAAGCTTTTTGAGATCTTAATACCCCTGTGGTCTCTGGGCCTGTTCTCTTACTCAGAGATAGCCCCAGTGTTGTCTCTAGCACGTAGTTTTTTCATGAAAGGGGTATTAACCAAAATACTCATTGGGCTAGGCTTGGTTGTAATGATCTGCCAGAAGTTTATGAAGGTGTTAAAATCCACTTCAGGGATGTACAAGTCGTGGTTTGTGTTGTGCACTCAATTCATTAGAGGAGAAGCAAGCAAAGAGGATTTTTTGCCTTTGTTTTCCTTCTTCTCCCCTGAATTATTTACATCTCTGTTAGAAAATGTTCAGCTCTCCCTGAGTGTAAAGGAAACCATCTTTCTGGTATTTAATTTAGTAAGTTTTTTCTATACTGTCTGCAGTTTATACAAAATAAAAGCTGAGATTTCTAGGGATGCAGGTGTTACAACCCCTGATTCGGTAGCAAAGCAGAGTGTGAAGAATTCTGAGTGGTGTGGCAAATGGGAGAAACTGGGCCAAATTCTAAAAGAGTTTTCTGAACCTATAATCTGGGATTTTTCATCTGAACAAATTCAAGACCCAGTCAAAAATTGCAAAGTACTTAAAAAGAAAAGTGTCAGGACAATTCTAAAGAAAAAGAGAATCACTGCAGTGAGCTGGGCTCTGGCGTACGCTTATCGAACCCTGTTAAATAGTGTAGGACAACAAACAAAAGAGAGGGAACAGGGAAATAACGTAGCTACTATTCCAGTTACTCAGACTGCAGTTAACACCTCAGGCTCCAGGACAGGGGCAAAATTAGACAGCAAGCTTCAACCTATGGCTGTAGCTACCAGTACCAGGAGTAGAAAGTGCGCAAAGAAAACAGATCGGCCGGTGAAGAATGATGATGATGAGGATGCAGGAGAAGGACCTTCAACTCCCCCCTGATATAAAAATCCGGAGTTAAAGTGACTGATGAGAGATCAGAAACTAATAACTTTTCCCTGAAAAATCTTCGTGGTCTAAGAAAAAATTATACAAGGCGACCTAATAAATCCATAATTAGTTGGCTGGTCCGGCTTTGGGATGCGGCAGGTGAAGCAACCACCCTGGATGGCACGGAAGCGAGACATTTGGGATCCCTGTCTCAAAGATCCAGTCATCGATCAAGGTATGATGAGGGGAGCTAATCCTCAGAGCCTCTGGTCACGTGTATTGGACAGTGTAGCACAAAGATATCTCTGGCGCTGATGACCTGTACATGCAGCAGACCAGATGAAAAACCATCAAGCAGGAAATCCAACGTTTGAGAGAGATGGCGGTGGCAGAAATTATTTTCTCAGATGACGTAACAACTAAAAAATCCAAATCTAGTACTGTGCACACCAATTATGTAGAGGAAGCTTGTGAGGCTTAGACCATCTGACTATGCCTCAGCTCTTGCAATAATGAAACCAAAAGACACATATGAGACAGTGCTTAATATGGCAAAAAGCTTCGAAGCGACGCTGATGCTGTGCATGGCCCAACACATGCCAGGATTGCAGCTGTGAAAACACGCTTTACAGAACTTGAAAGATAAGTTAGAGGAAAACCATAAAAAACTGAGAAAGGAAATCAAGGAGGATCTCCTCCAAATCTCAGCTGTGCAAATCAGACGTCCTAGCAGTCAACGCAGACACTCCTCTGCTGAAGAGAGAAGGTACACCCCACGGGCGGAGTTGTGGTTTTTCTTGCGTGACTGCGGAGAAAACATGAAGAGGTGGGATGGAAAGCCCATAGCTGTTCTGGCACGACGAGTGCGTGATTTAAAGGAAGACAAAGCTCAACAAGAAGGTTCCACCAGAAAGAAAGCAGCTCCAGTCGCCCGGAACCACAGTGCCACATATGAAGAGGATGATAACGACATGTCCGATCCACTTGAAGGAACTTCTAAGACCTATGCCCCCGTCAAAAAGGACAAACAGGCTTAAAGAAGCCCTGCCTCTAGCCAGGGTGAGGCCAGGGAAAACCGAGTGTTTTGGACCGTGTGGATTCAGTGGCCTGGCACATCGAAACCACAGAAGTATAAAGCTTTAATAGACACTGGAGCACAGTGTACTATATTCCCATCAGGATGTGTCGAAGAAAAGACTGTTTCTATTGCTGGTGTAACAGGTAGATCACAGGACTTTACCATAGTGGAAGCGGAAATGAGTCTAACCGGCAGAGAGTGGAAGAAATACCCGATTGTGACTGGCCCAGAGGCCCCGTGTATTTTGGGAATAAATTTCCTTCAAAGCGGGTATTTTAAGGACCCAAAAGGCTTCAAGTGGGCATTTGGGATAGCGGCTGTGATGGCGGAGAGAATCCGGCAATTGAACACCCTGCCCGGACTATGTGAGAATCCAATTGCCGTGGGACTCCTGAGGGTAGAGGAGCAGAGGGTACCGATTGCCACTTCGATAGTACATCGTCGGCAATACAGAACCACTCGAGATGCTGTAATTCCGATCCATAAGATAATCCGGAATCTGGAGCGCCAAGGGGTGGTGAGCAAAACCCACTCACCCTTCAACAGCCCCATCTGGCCTGTGCGCAAGTCTGACGAAGAATAGAGACTGACTGTGGACTACCGTGCATTGAATAAAGTCACCCCACCGCTGAGCGCTGCCATGCCGGACATGCTGGAGCTCCAGTACGAGCTGGAGTCCAAGGCAGCAAGGTGGTATGCCACCATTGACATTGCCAATGCATTTTTCTCCATTCCTTTGGCAGCAAAATGCAGGCCTTAGTTTGCTTTCACCTGGAAGGGCGTGCAGTACACCTAGAACCGACTGCCCCAGGGGTGGAAGCACAGCCCCACCATCTGCCATGGGCTAATCCAGGCTGTACTGAAAAAAGGTGAGGCTCCAAAACATTTGCAGTACATCGATGACATCATTGTGTAAGAAAACACAGCAGAAAAAGTGTTTAAGAAAGGAAAGAAAATTATCCAAATTCTCCTTAAAGCCGGTTTTGCCATCAAAAAAAATAAAGTTAAGGGACCTGCTCGTGAGATCCAGTTCCTAGAAGTGAAGTGGCAAGATAGAAGACGTCAAATTCCTACTAATGTTATTAATAAAATCACAGCTATGTCTCCACCTACTAACAAGAAGAAGACACAAGCTTTCTTGGGTGCTATAGGCTTTTGAAAAATGCACATCCCCGAGTACAGTCAGATTGTGAGCCCTCTTTACCAGGTTACTCGGAAGAAGAATAATTTTCATTGAGGCCCAAAACAACAACAAGCCTTCATCCAGATTAAACAAGAAATCGCCCATGCAGTAGCTCTTGGCCCCGTCAGGACGGGGCCAGATGTGAAGAATGTGCTCTACTCTGCAGCTGGAAACCACGGTTTGTCTTAGAGTCTGTGGCAAAAAGTGCCTGGTGAGACCCGAGGCCGACCCCTGGGATTCTGGAGCAGAAGTTACAGAGGGTCTGAAGGCAATTATACCCCGACAGAAAAAGAAATCTTGGCTGCTTATAAGGGAGTCCAAGCTGCTTCAGAGGTAATTGGCACAGAAGCACAACTCTTTCTGGCACCCCGGTTGCCAGTGCTGGGGTGGATGTTCAGTAGGAAAGTTCCTTCCACCCACCATGCCACCAGTGCCACATGGAGCAAGTAAATAGCCCTCATTATGCAGCGCGCCCGGATCGAAAAATTAAATCGCCCAGAGATCTTAAAAATAATTACCAACTGGCCAAAGAAAGAAAGTTTTGGTGTGACAAATAAAAAACAAAAACCGGTGACCCGGGCTGAAGAAGCACCACCTTACAACCAGCTACCGGCAGAGGAAATTCGCTATGCCCTGTTCACCAACGGTTCCTGTCGCATTGTAGAAACAAATCAAAAATAAAAAGCAGCTGTATAAAGCCCTACACGACGGGTTGCAAAAGCTACTGAAAGAAAAGGAGGGTCTAGTCAATTCGCTGAACTCAAAGCTGTCCAACTGGCTTTAAATATTGCCAAAAAAAAGAGGTGGCCAAAGCTCTATCTTTACACTAATTCCTAGATAGTAGCCAACGCTTTGTAGGAATAGCTGCAGAAATGAAAAAAAACAAACTGGCAGCGCAGAAAAAGACCAATCTGGGCTGCTGAAGAGTGGAAAAACATAGCTACTCAGTTAAACAAGCTACCCGTAAAAGTTCGCCATGTGGACGCCCATGTCACAGAATCACAGAATCACAGAATATTGAGGTTGGAAGAGACCTCCAAGATCATCGAGTCCAACCTATGTCCTAAACACCTCAACTCAGAGTATAGACTATAGCATGGCACTAAGTGCCATGTCCAGCCTTTTCTTGAACACTGTCAAAGATGACGATTCCACTACCTCTCTGGGAAGAGCATTCCAGTATTTTATTACTCTTTCGGTGAAAAATTTCTTCCTAATATCCAATCTATACCTTCCCTGACGTAGCTTGAGACTGTGTCCTCTGGTTCTGTCAGTTGCTGCCTGGTGGAAGAGACCGACCCCCACCTGTCTACAGCCTCCCTTCAGGAAGTTGTAGAGAGCAATGAGGTCTCCCCTAAGCCTCCTCTTTTCCAGGCTAAACAACCCCAGCTCCTTCAAACGTTCCTCATAAGGCTTGTGTTCCAAGCCCTTCACCAGCCTTGTTGCCCTCCTCTGGACACGTTCTAGCATATCAATGTCCTTCCTAAACTGAGGGCCCCAGAATTGGACACAGTACTCAAGATGTGGTCTCACCAGTGCCGAGTATAGGGGAAGAATGACCTCCCTGCTCCTGCTGGCCACACAATTCCTAATGCAGGCCAGGATGCCGTTGGCCTTCTTGGCCACCAAGGCACACTGCTGGCTCATATTCAGCCGGCTGTCAACCAGCACCCCCAGGTCCCTTTCCTCCTGTACACTATCCAGCCACACTGTTCCCAGCTTGTAACGCTGAAGGGGATTCTTATGGCCAAAATGTAGAACTCGGCACTTAGACTTATTAAATTTCATGTTGTTGGATTCTGCCCATCTATCTAATCTATCTAAGTCTCTCTGCAGAGCCCTTCTTCCTTCCAATAGATCAACACAAGCTCCCAGCTTAGTGTCATCTGCAAATTTGCCAATGAAAGACTCAATGCCCTCATCCATGTCGTCTATAAAAATATTAAACAGAACTGGCCCCAGCACAGAGCCCTGAGGGACACCACTGGTGACTGGCCGCCAGCTGGATGCAGCACCGTTCACCACCACTCTCTGGGCCCGGCCGTCCAGCCAGTTCCTAACCCAGCACAGAGTGCTCCTGTCCAAGCCGTGTGCTGCCAGCTTCTCCAGGAGTATGCTGTGGGAGACAGTATCAAAGGCCTTGCTGAAGTCTAAATAGACAACATCCACAGCCTTTCCTGTATCCACCAGGCGTGTCACCTGGTCATAGAAGGAGACCAGGTTGGTCAGACACGACCTACCCTTTGTAAACCCATGCTGACTGGGTCTGATGCCCTGGCCATCCTGTAAGCGCTGTGTGATAGCACTCATTATGAACTGCTCCATTATTTTACCTGGTACTGAGGTCAGGCTAACTGGCCTGTAGTTACTAGGATCCTCCTTCCTACCTTTTTTGTAAATGGGTGTCACATTGGCCAGTTTCCAATCGTCCGGAACCTCCCCAGTGAGCCAGGACTGCTGGTAAATGATGGAGAGCGGCTTCGCAAGCTCATCTGCCAGCTCCCTCATCACCCTGGGATGGATCCCATCTGGTCCCATTGATTTATAAATATCCAGCTGTCTCAGCAGTTCTCTGACTGTCTCTTCTTGGATAACAAGAGGACCATTCTGCTCCCTGGCACCACTTACCAACCCATGAGGACAGTGGTCTTGAGAACAAGCTGTCTTACCACTAAAGACTGAGGCGAAGAAGGCATTAAGCATTTCCGCCTTCTCCTCGTCGTTAGTTACTAGGTTGCCTGCCTCATCCAATAAGGGACAGAGGTTGGTTATACCCTTCCTTTTACCGTTAATATATTTGTAAAAACTCTTTTTATTATTTTTAACAGTAGTTGCCAAGTTAAGTTCAAACTGGGCTTTGGCATCCCTAATTTTTTTTCTACATGCCCTAGCAACTCCCTTAAATATTTCCTGAGAAATCAGTCCCTCCTTCAAAAGATGATACATCTTTCTTTTATTTCTAAGTTCATTCAAAACCTCCTTGCTCATCCAGACTGGACGCTTGCCTCGTCGACACATCTTCCGGCACATAGGTACAGTCTGCTCCTGTGCCCTCAGGAACTCTGCTTTGAAGCACATCCATTTCTCCTGGACTCCTTTGTTACCAAGAGCTGTTTCCCAAGGAACTCTTTTGAATAAGTGTCTTAAATAAGCCAAAGTCTGCCCTCCGGAAGTTCAACACAGAGATCTTATTCATATTCCTCCTTATGTCACCAATTATTGAGAATTCTATAATGTCATGATCACTGTGCCCCAAGTGTCCTCCAACCTTCACATCTCCCACTAGCCCATCTCTATTTGTGAACAACAGGTCTAATATAGTCCCTGCCCTGGTGGGCTCCCCCACTAGTTGTGACAAGAAGTTATCTTCCACACACTCCAAAAACTTTCTAGACTGCCGTTTTTTCTGCTCTGTTAAGGTCCCAGCAGATGTCTGGTAGGTTGAAGTCGCCTACAAGAACAAGAGCTGATGATCCTGGAACATTCTCCAGCTGCTTATAGAATAAGTTGTCCACCTCTTCATCCTGGTTGGGTGGACGATAGCAGACTCCCAGTATGATGTCAGCCTTGTTGGCTTTCCCCTTAATTCTTACCCATAGAGACTCAACTTCATCATCATTAGTTTCAATACCTATGACATCCAAAACCTCCCTAAAATAAAGGGCTACCCCTCCACCTCTTCTCCCTTTCCTGTCTCTCCTGAAGAGTTTGTAGCCATCCAGTGCAGTGCTCCAATTATGCGACTCATCCCACCATGTTTCTGTGATGGCAACTATATCATATCTCTGCTGTTGCACCAAGGCCTCCAGCTCCTCCTGTTTGTTACCCATGCTGCGTGCATTGGTATACATACACCTCAGCTGGGCCACTGATTCCTCCCCCAACACAGTCTTATCACCCTTGGGCCTGCTTCCAGATAGGCCAGATGTATCCCCTTCCCCCTTCTGACCTAGTTTAAAGCCCTCTCAACAAGGTCTGCCAGTTCATGAGCTAGAAACCTTCTGCCCTTAACAGATGGATGTATCCCATCAGGTTCCAGTAGAACAGGTGCCATATAAGTTGCCCCATGATCATAGAATCCAAAATTTTGCCGATGACACCAACCCCTGAGCCACTTGTTAATGATATGAGTTCTCCTATTTCTTTCATAGTTTTTTCTCTGCTACCAAAGGGACTGAGCAGAGCACCACCTGTGCACCTGTCCTATCAACTACTTGACCCAGTGCCCTGAACTCCCTTTTAATCGCTTTGATACTCCTCTTTTCAATCTCATCACTGCCAGCCTGGAGTATCAGCAGCGGGTAATAATCAGAGGGTTGAATCAGCCCAGGAAGTCTCTCAGTGATATTTCGTACCCAGGCCCCAGGGAGGCAACAGACTTCCCTGTGGGATGGGTCCGGTCGACATATGGGGCCCTCTGTTCCCCCTCAGAAGAGAGTCACCTACTACAATTACCCTCCTTTTCTTCTTGGTGTTAGAGGTGGTGATCCTTTTACAGATGAATCATAGCTGGGAGGATCACTGGGTAGACAATTTTCTTCTAAGTTATCTAAATCATCATCTGTCTGGCTCACTATTTCCAGGGCCTCATACTTGTTCTGAAGCAGCACCTGGCTGGGGGATGGGGAAGGGTTTTTATTTTTACCTCCCCGAGTGGGGACCCATTTCCACTCCCCTTCATTTACTGGGTGCCCTTCTATTACCTGAGAGTGGGAGGCGTATGAGCCTTCAGACTCTCGGTCAGAGGCTTCCCTTAAAGATGGAAGGGTTGAACTCCACCAGTCAATTTCCCTTTCACTTTCCCCTGATACTTCTTAATCTGTCAACTTCCTCCCTAAGCTCAGCCACCAGCAAGTAAAGCTGTCCCCAGAAGTAAAGCTAATAAAGAACAGCAAAATAACCATCAAGTAAATCAAGCAGCAAAAATAGAGGGGTTGAAAATAAATTTAAATTGGAAACATAAGAAAAAGTTGTTCCTGGCTCAATAGGCCCATGATGCCTCAGGCCATCAGGGGAGGGGATGCCACCTATAAGTAGGCACAAGACCAAGGGGTGGATCTTACCATAGACAGCATTACTCAAGTTATTCATAATTGTAACACTTGCGCTGCCATCAAGCAGGCCAAGCGAGTAAAGCCCCTCTGGTATGAAAGACGGTGGTCCAAGTACCGGTATGGGGAGGTTTGGCAGATTAATTACATCACACTGCCTCAGACCCGCCAAGGCAAACGTTATGTGCTAACCATGGTGGAAGCCACCACCGGATGGTTAAAGACCTACCCTGTGTCCCATGCTACTGCCCGCAACACCATCCTGGGCCTGGAAAAACAGGTCCTTTGGAGGCATGGTACCCCTAAGAAGATCAAGTCAAACAATAGGACTCATTTTAAAAATAACCTTGTCAACACCTGGGCTAGGGAACACGGTATTGAGTGAGTGTACCACATCCCTTACCATGCACCAGCTGCAGGTAAAGTGGAGAGGTACAATGGATTGTTAAAGACCACCTTAAAGGCATTGGGTGGGGGATCCTTTAAGAATTGGGAGCAGCATTTGGCAAAGGCCACTTGGTTAGTCAACACTCGAGGTTCCACCAACCGAGCAGGTCCTGCCCAATCTGAGTGCCTTAATACAGTAGATGGAGACAAAGTCCCAGCGGCCCATGTCAAAAAATTGCTAAAGAAGACAGTATAGATTAATCCTGCCTCAAGTACAGGCAAACCCATTCGGGGATTGCCTTTGCTCAAAAACCTGGATGTACTTGGTAAATAATGCAAAAAATGGAACAACCCGCTGTGTACCTCAGGAAAATCTAACTGTAAAATAAGACAGAAAGAATATGTAAATGTTGAAAGTTTAAGCAAGCCAGAAGAAGTGTTCATATTGTGTTTAATAAGTGTATATCCCAATCGTGTGTCAATAATCACGATATGAAATAAGGGGTGGAATGTCCTGGGTTAATGATTTGACTAACTCTTACCCTGCCCCCCTTGGCCATGAAGCTGTCTGCTCCCGGGGGAGGGCCGCCTGGGCTCTGCTCTGCGGAATGGCCTTAGTTTGCCGCGGGCTTGGCTTGGGGGTGGCTCGCACGGCTGCGTGCTTGGCTCTGGCTGCTGCTGCGGGTGGCTATCGCTGCTGTGGTGGTGGCTCGTGGCCTGGTTTGTGAGTTAGCTGTTTTTGGTTTTTTTGCTTAATTTTTTTGACTTTTATATTGCTTAAATTACTTGGTCTAGCTCGCTGCTGTTTAAGGCTTGCTGGCTATTCCGGCTGTTTTTTCTTTCTCTCTCCCCTCTCCCTTCTCCCCTCACCCCCGAGGATTCAGCACCAGCTCCCGGAGGAACCCTGCGGCCTGCCGCTGGACACCGGCCAGAGAAGCGTTTCGCCCCTTCTAGTGAAGATCAAAGCGTCCAAGTTTCTCTCTCTCGGTGAAAACTTTTTGTCACCTAGGTCTCTGCTGGGAAGTGTTTCTCTTGTACGTGTTAATAAATAAGTTTTTTCCACTTTTCCCCTGAGTAAAATTTTTTTTTCTTATTTCCTAGAAAGCTCTTCTGGGAGTTTTTTTCCCTAAGTTTGTCCAAACTTAAACA
>JAPFBE010000969.1:0-18008 GCA_034336665.1 Luscinia megarhynchos | reverse complement strand
AATACACCTTAAATACAGCCCCAAATCCATCCTGGCGCTGGGGGCCATCGCCGAAGGTGGGACCCCAAAAACATCCCAAATACACCCCAAATATACCCCAGATACAGCCCAAATACACCCCAAAAACATCCTAAACACTCCCCAGATACAGCCCAAAAACCCCCCAAAACCCCTAAATACAGCCCCAAACCCCTCGTGGTACTGGGGGCCATCACCGAAGGTGGGACCCCAAATACACCCCAAAAGTAGCCCCAAACCCTCCAAAATCCCTAAATACACCCTAAATACGCCTCTAAACCCCATCCCCGGTGCTGGGGACCATTGCCGAAGGTGGACCCCCAAAACAGCCCAAAACCAGCCCCAAATACAGCCCAAAATACATCCCTAAAACCCCTAAATACAGCCCCCAAACCCATCCTGGGGCTGGGGGCCATTGCTGAAAGTGGGACCCCCAAATACATCCCAAATGCACCCCAAAAACCCTAAATACAGCCCAAATGCAACCCCAAAACTCACTAAGAAACCCCTAAATACACCTTAAATACAGCCCCAAACCCATCCTGGTGCTGGGGGCCATTGCTGAAGTGGGACCCCAAATACTCCCGGAAAACACCCCAAATACACCCCAAATATAGTCCCAAACACGCCCCAAATACAGCCCTAAACACCCCAAACACACCCCGAATACACCCCAAACCCATCCTGATCTGGGGAATCGCAGGTCTGGGGCACAGACCCCAATCCCAGACCCCAATCCTGGGGCACAGACCCCAATCCCAGACCCCAATCCTGGGGGCACAGACCCCCAATCCCCAGACCCCAGTCCTGGGGCACAGACCCTAAATCCTGGGGCACAGACCCCAATCCCAGACCCCAGTCCTGGGGCACAGACCCCAATCCCAGACTCCAATCCTGGGGCACAGACCCCAATCCTGGGGGCACAGACCCCAATCCTGGGGGTGCAGACCCCAATCCCAGACCCCAGTCCGGGGGCACAGACCCCAATCCCAGACCCCCAATCCTGGGGCACAGACCCCCTCCCCACACCCCCTGACCCATTTCTCCCCCAGGCTGCATGCAGGGCGTGGTGCCGTACCTGCCCGAGCTGATCCCACACCTGAATTTGGGGGCACAGACCCCAATCCTGGGGCACAGACCCCAATCCTGGGGGCACAGACCCCAATCCTGGGGCACAGACCCTCCCCACACCCCTGACCCATTTCTGCCCCCAGGCTGCATGCAGGCGTGGTGCTGCACCTGCCCGAGCTGATCCCACACCTGAACTGGGGCACAGACTCCCAATCCTGGGGCACAGACCCCAATCCCACACCTGAATTTGGGGTGCAGACCCCACCTCCACCCCCTGACCCATCTCTCCCCCAGGCTGCATGCAGGGCATGGTGCCGCATCTGCCCGAAGCTGATCCCACACCTGATCTGGGGGCACAGACCCCAATCCCACACCTGAATTTGGGGGCACAGACCCCCACCCCACACCCCCCTGACTCTCTCTCCCCCAGGCTGCATGCAGGGCATGGTGCCGTACCTGCCCGAGCTGATCCCCAAGACCTGAATTTGGGGGTGCAGACCCCAATCCCAGACCCCAATCCCTAGCACAGACCCCAATCCCAGATCCCAATCCTGGGGCACAGACCCCAATCCCACACCCAATCCTGGGGGCACAGACCCCTCCCCACACCCCTGACCCATTTCTCCCCAGGCTGCATGCAGGGCATGGTGCCGTACCTGCCCGAGCTGATCCCGCACCTGATCTGGGGGCACAGACCCCAATCCTGGGGGCACAGACCCCAATCCTGGGGTGCAGACCCCAATCCCACACCTGAATTTGGGGGCACAAACCAATCTCTGCCCCCCTGACTCTCTCCCCCAGGCTGCATGCAGGGCATGGTGCCGTACCTGCCCGAGCTGATCCCCAGCACCTGATCTGGGGCACAGACCCCAATCCTGGGGCACAGACTTACACCCCCCTGACCCACTTTCTCCCCCCAGGCTGCATGCAGGGCATGGTGTCAGCATCTGCCCGAGCTGATCCCGACCTGAATTTGGGGGTGCAGACCCCAATCTCTGCCCTCCCTGACTCTCTCTCTCCCCAGGCTGCATGCAGGGCATGGTGCCGACCTGCCCGAGCTGATCCCGGCACCTGAATTTGGGGCACAGACCCTCCCACACCCCCTGACCATTTCTCCCCCCAGGCTGCATGCAGGGCATGGTGCCGCACCTGCCCGAGCTGATCCTCAAGACCTGAATTTGGGGTGCAGACCCCAATCCTGGGGCACAGACCCCCAATCCTGGGGGTGCAGACCCCCACCCCTGCCCCCCTGACTCTCTCTGCCCCCCAGGCTGCATGCAGGGCATGGTGCCGTACCTGCCCGAGCTGATCCCACACCTGAATTTGGGGGCACAGACCCCAATCCCAGACCCCAATCCTGGGGCACAGACCCCCAATCCTGGGGGCACAGACCCCAATCCTGGGGGCACAGACCCTTCCCACACCCCCTGACCCATTCTCTCCCCCCAGGCTGCATGCAGGGCATGGTGCCGCATCTGCCCGAGCTGATCCCGCGACCTGAATTTTGGGGGCACAGACCCCAATCCCACACCCCAGTTCTGGGGGCACAGACCCCAATCCCACACCTGAATTTGGGGGCACAGACCCCCTCCCACACCCCTGACCCATCTCCCCCCCAGGCTGCATGTAGGGCATGGTGCCGTCTACCTGCCCGAGCTGATCCCACACCTGAATTTGGGGGTGCAGACCCCCAATCCTGGGGCACAGACCCCAATCCCACACCTGAATTTGGGGCACAGACCCTCCCCACACCCCTGACCCATTCCACCCCCCAGGCTGCATGCAGGGCATGGTGCCGTACCTGCCCGAGCTGATCCCCACACCTGAATTTGGGGGCACAGACCCCCAATCCCAGACCCCAATCCTGGGGCACAGACCCCAATCCCCGGGGCACAGACCCCTCCCCACACCCCTGACTCCCATTTCTGCCCCCAGGCTGCATGCAGGGCATGGTGCCGTACCTGCCCGAGCTGATCCCGCACCTGATCCGCTGCCTGGCCGACCGCAAGGCGCTGGTGCGCTCCATCGCCTGCTGGACGCTCAGCCGCTACG
Source organism: Luscinia megarhynchos (assembly GCA_034336665.1). NCBI lineage: Eukaryota > Metazoa > Chordata > Aves > Passeriformes > Muscicapidae > Luscinia > Luscinia megarhynchos. The sequence goes on along the minus strand of JAPFBE010000969.1, from coordinate 14,867 downwards.
CGCACTGGGTGGTGGCGCAGCCGCCCGAGCTCTACCTGAAGCCGCTGATGACGGAGCTGCTGCAGCGCATCCTGGACGGCAACAAGCGCGTGCAGGAGGCGGCCTGCAGGTGACAGGGGCACGGGGACAGGTGGGGACTGCAGGTGACACGGGGGGCATGGGGACAGGTGGGGGGCTGCAGGTGACACGGGACAGGTGGGGACAGGTGGGGGGCTGCAGGTGACAGGGGCACGGGGACAGGTGGGGGCTGCAGGTGGGGGGCTGCAGGTGACACGGGGGGCATGGGGACAGGTGGGGGACTGCAGGTGACACGGACGGTGGGACAGGTGGGGGCTGCAGGTGACACAGGCACGGGACAGGTGGGGGCTGCAGGTGGGGCTGCAGGTGATAGGGGCACGGGACTGGTGGGGACTGGTGGGGGGCTGCAGGTGACACGGAGCACGGGGACAGGTGGGGACAGGTGGGGACAGGGGCACGGGGACAGGTGGGGGCTGCAGGAGGCAGCCTGCAGGTGACACGGGGCACAGGGACAGGTGGGGACAGGTGGGGATACGGGACAGGTGGGGACTGCAGGAGGCAGCCTGCAGGTGACACGGGCACGGGACAGGTGGGGACTGCAGGTGACATGGGGACAGGTGGGACAGGTGGGGGACAGGTGGGGACAGGGAGCACTAGGATAGGTGGGGACTGCAGGAGGCAGCCTGCAGGTGACACGGGGCACAGGGACAGGTGGGGACAGGTGGGGACTGCAGGTGGGGGCTGCAGGTGGGGATACAGGGGACAGGTGGGGACAGGTGGGGACTGCAGGTGACAGGGGGCACGGGGACAGGTGGGGCTGCAGGTGGGGACTGCAGGTGACAGGGGTCACAGGGGCACGGGACAGGTGGGGGACTGCAGGTGGGGCTGCAGGTGACACGGGCACGGGACAGGTGGGGGACAGGGTGGGGGCTGCAGGTGACAGGGCACGGGACACATGGGACAGGTGGGGACTGCAGGTGGGGCTGCAGGCAGACACGGGCATGGGGACAGGTGGGGACTGCAGGTGACGGGACACCGGGGACAGGTGGCTGGACAGGTGAATTTGGGCACAGGTGGGGTGGCACAGGTGATTTTGGGGACAGGTGGGGTGGCACAGGTGATTTTGGGACAGGCAGGTGGGGTGGCACAGGTGACACTGGGGACAGGTGGAGTGGCACAGACTTGGGGACAGGTGGGGTTAACAGGTGACACTGGGACAGGTGGGGTGGCACAGGTGACACTGGGACAGGTGGCTCAGCCTCATTCTGGGTGGGGAGGGCTTGAGGTTCCCGTGGATTTTGGGGATTCCCAGGTTTTGGGGTTTTTGGGGTTCCTGTAATTTTTGGGGTTCCTGTGGATTTTGGGGTTCCCGATTTTTGGGGTTCCAGAGTTTTGGGGTTCCCGGGTTTTGGGGTTCCTGTGAATTTGGGGTTCCGTGGATTTTGGGGGTTTTGGGGTTGTTTTATTTTTGGGCACCCCGTGGGTTTGGGGTTCCCGTGATTTGGGGTTTTTGGGGTTCCTGTGGGTTTTGGGGTCTCATGGGTTTTGGGGTCTCATGTGGTTTTGGGGGTTCCCTGTGGTTTTGGGGTTCCATGGGCTTTGGGGGTTCCCGTGATTTTGGGGGTTTTTGGGGTTCTTGTGGATTTTGGGGTTCCCGGATTTTGGGGTTTTTGGGGTTCCCGTGGCATTTTGGGGTTCCTGTGGATTTTGGGGTTCTCGTGGGTTTTGGGGGTTTTGGGGTTCCTGGGTTTTGGGGTTTTTTGGGGTTCCCGTGGGTTTTGGGGTGCTGGTCCCTGGGGTGATGACAGCCGCCCGACGGGCCGTGAGGACGCTTCTGTGTTCAGACTAGCCTGACCCGGGCTTGGGGGGTCCCCCTACCGATTTTTGGGGTGGATTTTTGGGTTTCTGTGTTTTGGGGTCCCCCAGCCCATTTTTGGGGTGCTGTTCTGGGGGGTTTTTGGGGGTTTCTGTGTTTTGGGGTCTCTGTGTTTTGGGGTCCCCAGCCCGTTTTTGAAGTGGTTTTTGGAGTCTCTGTGTTTTTGGGGTCTCTGTGTTTTTGGGTTTCTGTGTTTTGGGGTTCCTATGGATTTTGGGGTCCCCCAGCCCATTTTGGGGTGGTTTTTGGGGTCTCTGTGTTTTGGGGTTTCTGTGTTTTGGGGCTCCTGGGGATTTGGGGTTTCTGTGTTTTTGGGATCTCTGTGATTTTGGGGTTCCTGTGGATTTTGGGGTTCCACAGCCGATTTTGGGGTGGATTTTTAGGGTCTCTGTGTTTTGGGGTCTCTGTGTTTGGGGTCCCCCAGCCCATTTTTGGGGTGCTGATCGGTGGAGTTTTTGGGGTCTGTGTTTTTTGGGGTTCTGTGTTTTGGGTTCCTGTGGTTTTGGGGTCTTTGTGTTTTGGGGTTCCTGTGTTTTGGGGTCCCCCAGCCCATTTTTGGGGTGGATTTTTGGTCTCTATGGTTTTTTGGGGTCTCTGTGTTTTGGGGTCCCCCAGCCCATTTTTGGGGTGTCCCTGCTGTCATTCTGGGTGAGTTTTTGGGTTCCTGTGGATTTGGGGTTCCTGTATTTTTGGGCTTCCCCATCCCATTTTGGGGGTGTTTTTTTGGGTTCTGTGGATTTGTGGATTCCTGTGCTGATTTTTGGGGTGTTTTTTGGTTTTTTGGATTCCTGGCTGCCATTGCTGATTTTTGGGGTGTGTTTTTGGGTTCTCTGTATTTCTGGCTCCCATTTCTGAATTTTGGGGTGGTTTTTTTTGGTTTTTTGGATTTGTGGCTCCCATTGCTGATTTTTGGGGTGGTTTTTTTATTTTTTTGCATTCCTGGCTGCCATTGCTGAATTTTGGGATGTTTTTGGGTTCTCTGTATTCCTGGCTCCCATTTCTGATTTTTGGGGTGTTTTTTGTTGTTTTTTGTATTCCTGGCTCTCATTACTGATTTTTGGTGGTTTTTTTGGGTTCTCTGTATTTCTGCCTGCCATTACTGAATTTAGGGGTGGGTTTTTTTTGTTTTTTGGATTCCTGGCTCCCATTTCTGAATTTTGGGCTGTTTTTTGGGTTCTCTGTATTCCTGGCTCCCATTGCTGTTTTTTGGGGTGTTTTTTGGTTCTGTGGCTTTGTGGCTCCCTGTGCTAATTTTTGGGGTGATTTTTTGGATTCTTGGCTCCCATTGCTGATTTTTGGGGTGGTTTTGGGTTCTCTGTACTCCTGGCTCCCTGTGCTGATTTTTGGGGTGGTTTTTTTTTGGTTTTGTGAATCCCTGTGCTGATTTTTGGAGTGTTTTTTTGGGTTCTCTGTATTTCTGGCTCCCATTTCTGAATTTTGGGGTGGTTTTGTTTTGTTTTTTGGATTTGTGGCTCCCATTGCTGATTTTTGGGATGTTTTTTGGTTTTTTGGATTTGTGACTCCCTGTGCTGATTTTTGGGGTGTGTTTTTGGTTTCTCTGTATTCCTGGCTGCCATTTCGGAATTTTGGGGTGGTTTTTTTTGTTTTTTGGATTTGTGGCTCCCTGTGCTGATTTTTGGGGTGGTTTTTTTGGTTCTGTGGCTTTGTGACTCCCTGTGCTAATTTTTGGGGTGTTTTTTGGATTCTTGGCTCCCATTGGTGATTTATGGGGTGTTTTTTTGGGTTCTCTATATTCCTGCCTGCCATTACTGAATTTTGGGGTGGTTTTTTTTGATTTTGTGAATCCCTGTGCTGATTTTTGGTGGGTTTTTTGGGTTCTCTGTATTCCTGCCTGCCATTACTGAATTTTGGGGTGGTTTTTTTTATTTTTTGGATTCCTGGCTCCCATTTCTGAATTTTGGGGTGGTTTTTTTCGATTTTTGTATTCCTGCCTGCCATTACTGAATTTTGGGGTGGTTTTTTTGGGTTCTCTGTATTCCTGCCTGCCATTACTGATTTTTGGGGTGTTTTTTTTTGTTTTTTGGATTTGTGGCTCCCTGTGCTGATTTTTGGGGTGGTTTTTTTTGTTCTCTGTATTCCTGCCTGCCATGGCTGAATTTTGGGGTGGTTTTTTTGGGTTCTCTGTATTCCTGCCTGCCCTTACTGATTTTTGGGGTGGTTTTTTTTTGTTTTTTGGATTCCTGGCTCCCATTACTGATTTTTGGGGTGGTTTTTTTTGATTTTGTGAATCCCTGTGCTGATTTTTGGTGGGTTTTTTGGGTTCTCTGTATTCCTGCCTGCCATTACTGAATTTTGGGGTGGTTTTTTTGGGTTCTCTATATTCCTGCCTGCAATTACTGAATTTTGGGGTGGTTTTTTTGTTCTCTATATTCCTGCCTGCCATTACTGAATTTTGGGGTGTTCTTTTGGTTTCTTTATATTCCTGCCTGCCATTACTGAATTTTGGGGTGGTTTTTTTTTGTTTTTTGGATTCCTGGCTCCCATTACTGAATTTTGGGGTGGTTTTTTTTTGTTTTTCGGATTCCTGGCTGCCATTACTGATTTTTGGGGTGTTTTTTTGTTTTTTGGATTTGTGGCTCCCTGTGCTGATTTTTGGGTGGTTTTTTTGTTCTCTGTATTCCTGTCTCGCCATGGCTGAATTTTTGGGTGGTTTTTTGGGTTCTCGTATTCCTGGCTCCCATTACTGATTTTTGGGTGGTTTTTTTGTTTTTGATTCCTGGCTCCCATTACTGATTTTTGGGGTGGTTTTTTTTGTTTTTTGGATTTGTGGCTCCCTGTGCTGATTTTTGGGGTGTTTTTGGGTTCTCTGTATTCCTGCCTGCCATTACTGATTTTTGGGGTGGTTTTTTTTTGTTTTTTGGATTCCTGGCTCCCATTACTGATTTTTGGGGTGGTTTTTTGATTTTTGTGAATCCCCTGTGCTGATTTCTTTGGTGGGTTTTTTGGCTCCTCTGTATCTCCTGCTTCTGCCATTACTGAATTTTGGGGTGGTTTTTGGGTTCTCTATATCTCCCTGCCCTGCAATTACTCGAATTTTGGGGTGGTTTTTTTGTCCCTCTATATTCCCTGCCCGCCTATTACTGAATTTTGGGGTGTTCTTTTGGTTTCTTTATATTCCTGCCTGCCATTACTGAATTTTGGGGTGGTTTTTGTTTTGTTTTTTGTATTCCTGGCTCCCATTACTGATTTTTGGGGTGGTTTTTTTGGATTTTGGATTCCTGGCTCCCATTACTGATTTTTGGGTGGTTTTTTTTGTTTTTTGGATTTGTGGCTCCCTGTGCTGATTTTTGGGGTGTTTTTTGGGTTCCTCTGTATTCCTGCCCTGCCATTACTGATTTTTGGGGTGGTTTTTGTTTTTGATTCCTGGCTCCCATTACTGATTTTTAGTGGTTTTTTGGATTTTGTGAATCCCTGTGCTGATTTTTGGTGGGTTTTTTGGGTTCTCTGTATTCCTGCCTGCCATTACTGAATTTTGGGGTGGTTCTTTTTTGTTTTTTGGATTCCTGGCTCTCATTACTGATTTTTGGGGTGGTTTTTTGGGGTTCTCTATATTCCTGGCTGCCATTACTGAATTTTGGGTGGTTTTTTTGTTTTTTGGATTCCTGGCTCCCATTACTGAATTTTGGGGTGGTTTTTTGTTTTTCTGGATTCCTGGCTGTCGTGGGTGATTTTTGGGGTGTTTTTGTTTCTGGATTCCTGGCTGTCGCGGGTGATTTTGGGGTGTTTTTTTTGTTTTTGGATTGCTGGGCTGTCATGGGTGATTTTTGGGGGTGCCTCCCCAGTGCCTTTGCCACGCTGGAGGAGGAGGCCTGCACGGAGCTGGTTCCCTACCTGAGCTTCATCCTGGACACGCTGGTGTTCGCCTTTGGCAAGTACCAGCACAAGAACCTGCTGATCCTCTACGACGCCATCGGCACGCTGGCCGACAGCGTGGGCCACCACCTCAACCAGCCGGTGGGTCTGGGGTCCCAAAAATCCCAAAATACCCTCAGAGTGACCCCAAAAACCCACCCAGTGACCCCTATCCCCAAAATCTCCGCAGAGTGGACTCCCAAAAACTCACCCAGTGACCCTGTAATCCCCACCTTAGTGTCCCCTGGGCCACTCACTCAACCAGCCGGTGGGTCTGGGGGTCCCAAAACCCCAAAAACAAAAATCCCCAGAGGACCCCTAAATCCCCTAGAGTGACCCTCAAAAATCCCACCCAGTGTCCCCTAGGCCAGCACTCAACCGTCGGTGGGTCTGGGGGTCCCAAAACCCAAAACCCTCAAATCCCCCCAGAGTGTCCCCCTGGGCCACCACTCAACTAGCTGGTGGGTCTGGGAGGGTCCCCAAAACCCCAAAAACCCCTCAAAAATCCCCCTAGAGTGTCCCCTGGGCCACCACCTCAACCAGCTGTGTGGGTCTGGGGTCCCAAAACCCCCAAAATCCCCCAGAGTGACCCCTGGGCCACCACCTTCAACCAGCCGGGTGGGTTTTGGGGTCCCCAAAAACCCCAAAACCCCCAAAAACCCTCAGAGTGTTCCCTGGGCCAGCACCTCAACCAGCCGGTGGGTCTGGGGGTCCCAAAACCCCCAAAAAACCCCCCAAAACTCCTCATAGAGTGACCCCTCGGCCACCACTCAACTAGTTGGTGGGTTTTGGGGTCCCAAAACCCCAAAAACCCCCAAAGTCCCCCAGAGTGTCCCCTAGGCCACCACTCAACCAGCCGGTGGGTTTTGGGGGGTCCCAAAACCCCAAAAATCCCCCCAGAGTGACCCCAAAAACCCACCCAGTGACCCCAAAACCCCCAAAAATCCCTCAGAGTGACCCCCAAAATCCCCCAGAGTGACCCCCTAAAATCCCCCAGAGTGACCCCTGGGCCACCACCTCAACCACCCTGTGGGTCTGGGGCTCCCAAAAATCCCAAAATCCCCCAGAGTGACCCCTAAAACCCCAAAATCCCCCAGGATGACCCCAAAAACTCACCCCAGTGACCCCTAAAACCCCCCAGAGTGACCCCAAACCCACCCAGTGACCCCAAAAACATAGAGTGACCCCTAAAAACCCTCAGAGTGTCCCCTGGGCCCACCACCTCAACCAGTCGGTGGGTCTGGGGGTCCCAAAACCCCAAAAACCCCTTCAAAATCCCTCTAGAGTGTCCCCTGGGCCACCACCTCAACCAGCCGGTGGGTTTTGGGGGTCCCAAAACCCCCAAAACCCCCAAAACCTCAGAGTGACCCCTGGGCCACCACCTCAACCAGCCGGTGGGTCTGGGGGTCCCAAAACCCAAAAACCCCCTAAAATCCCCCAGAGTGACCCCAAAATCCCCCAGAGTGACCCCCAAAATCCCACCCAGTGTCCCCTAGGCCAGCACCTCCAACCAGCCGGGTGGGTCTGGGGTCCCAAAACCCAAAAACCCCCAAAAACCACCCAGTGTCCCCTAGGCCAGCACCTCAACCAGCCGGTGGGTCTGGGGTCCCAAAAACCCCAAAAAACCCCCAAAATCCCCCAGAGTGTCCCCTGGGCCACCACCTCAACCAGCCGGTGGGTCTGGGGTTCCCCAAAAATCCCAAAATCCCCCAGAGTGACCCCCAAAATCCCCCAGAGTGACCCCAAATCCCCACCCAGTGTCCCCTGGGGCCACCACCTCAACCAGCCGGTGGGTCTGGGGTCCCAAAACTCCAAAAACCCCCCAAAACCTCAGAGTGTCCCCTGGGTCACCAGCTCAACCAGCCGGGTGGGTCTGGGGGTCCCAAAAACCCCAAAACCCCCAAAAATCCCCTCCAGAGTGACCCCCAAAACCCCCAGAGTGACCCCAAAAACCCAGAGTGACCCCCAAAAACCCCAAAATCCCCAGAGTGACCCCCAAAACCCTCAGAGTGACCCCCCAAAATCCCCCAGAGTGACTCCAAAAATCCCCCAGAGTGACCCCAAAAACCCACCCAGTGACCCCAGAAACCTCAGAGTGACCCCCAAAAATCCCCCAGAGTGACCCCAAAATCCCACCCAATGACCCCTGGGCCACCACCTCAACCAGCCGGTGGGTTTTGGGGTCCCAAAAACCCCAAAAAACCCCCAAAAACCTCAGAGTGTTCCCTGGGCCACCACCTCAACCAGCCGGTGGGTCTGGGGTCCCAAAAACTCCCAAAAATCCCCCTAGAGTGACCCTAAAACCTCAGAGTGTTCCCTGGGCCACCACCTCAACCAGCCGGTGGGTTTGGGGTCCCTAAAACTCCTGGGGGTCCCTAAAATCACCCAGAGTGACCCCAAAAAACTCACCCAGTGACCCCCAAAAACCCCCAGAGTGACCCCCAAAAACCCCACCCAGTGTCCCCTGGGCCACCACCTCACCAGCCGGGTGGGTTTTTGGGGGTCCCAAAACCCCTAAAATCCCCTCAGAGTGACCCCAAAATCCCCCAGAGTGACCCCTGGGCCCCACCACCTCAACCAGCTGGTGGGTCTGGGCTCCCAAAACCCCAAAAACCCCCCAAAATCCCCCAGAGTGTCCCCTGGGCCACCACTCAACCAGTCGGGTGGGTTTTGGGGGTCCCAAAACCCCAAAAACCCCCAAAATCCCCCCAGAGTGACCCCCAAAAATCCCCTCAGAGTGACCCCCAAAAACTCATCCAGTGACCCCAAAAACCCCCAGAGTGACCCCAAAACCTCAGAGTGTTCCCTGGGCCCAGCACCTCAACCAGCCGTGGGTCTGGGGTCCCAAAACTCCTGGGGGTCCCTAAAATCACCCAGAGTGACCCCAAAACCTCAGAGTGTCCCCTGGGCCACCACCTCAACCAGCCGGTGGGTCTGGGGGTCCCCAAAAATCCAGAGTGACCCCAAAATCCCCCAGAGTGACCCCAAAATCTCACCCAGTGACCCCAAAATCCCCCAGAGTGACCCCAAAATCCCACCCAGTGTCCCCTGGGCCAGCACCTCAACCAGCCGGTGGGTCTGGGGTCCCAAAACTCCTGGGGATCCCCAAAATCCCCCAGAGTGACCCCTAAAACCCCCAGAGTGACCCCCAAAACCCACCCCAGTGACCCCAAAATCCCCCAGAGTGACCCCCAAAAATCACCCAGAGTTACCCCAAAAACCCTCAGAGTGTTCCCTGGGCCAGCACCTCAACCAGCCGGTGGGTTTTGGGGTCCCCAAAATCCCAAAAACCCCAAAATCCCTCAGAGTGACCCCCAAAAACTCACCCAGTGTCCCCTGGGCCACCACTCAACCAGCCGGGTGGGTCTGGGGTCCCAAAAATCCCAAAATCCCCCAGAGTGACCCCAAAAATCCACCCACTGTCCCCAAAACCCAGAGTGACCCCAAAAACCCCCAAAAATCCCTCAGAGTGACCCCCAAAAACCCCCAGAGTGACCCCAAAAACCCCCAAAATCCCACCCAATGACCCCTGGGCCACCACTCAACCAGCCGGTGGGTCTGGGGTCCCAAAAATCCAGAGTGACCCCCAAAATCCCCCCAGAGTGACCCCCAAAACCTCAGAGTGTTCCCTGGGCCAGCACCTCAAGCAGCCGGTGGGTCTGGGGGTCCAAAAAATCCTGGGGATCCCCAAAATCACCCAGAGTGACCCCCAAAAACTCACCCAGTGACCCCAAAACCCCCAGAGTGACCCCCAAAACCCCCAAAATCCCCCAGAGTGACCCCAAAAACCCCAAAATCCCCAGGATGACCCCAAAAACTCACCCAGTGACCCCAGAAACCTCAGAGTGACCCTAAAAACCCCAAAATCCCCCAGAGTGACCCCAAAATCCCCAGAGTGACCCCAAAATCCCACCCAGTGTCCCCTGGGCCAGCACCTCAACCAGCGGTGGGTCTGGGGTCCCAAAACCCAGAGTGACCCCTAAAAACCCCAAAATCCCCACAGTGACCCCCAAAACCCCCAAAAATCCCTCAGAGTGACCCCTAAAAATCTCAGAGTGACCCTCTGGGCCGCCACCTCAACCAGCCGGTGGGTTTTGGGGTCCCAAAACTCCTGGGGGTCCCAAAATCCCCCAGAGTGACCCCCTAAAACCCAAAATCCCCCAGAGTGACCCCCAAAAACCCCCCAGAGTGACCCCAAAAACTCACCCAGTGACCCCCTGGGCCACCACCTCAACCAGCCGGTGGGTCTGGAGTCCAAAAACCCCAAAATCCCTCAGAGTGACCCCCAAAATCCCCCAGAGTGACCCCCAAAAATCCCAAAATCCCCCAGAGTGACCCCAAAAATCCCCAGAGTTACCCCAAAACCTCAGAGTGTTCCCTGGGCCAGCACCTCAACCAGCCGGTGGGTTTGGGGTCCCCAAAACTCCTTGGGGTCCCCAAAATCACCCAGAGTGACCCCTAAAAACCTCAGAGTGTTCCCTGGGCCCAGCACCTCAACCAGCCGGTGGGTCTGGGGTCCCAAAATCCCAAAATCCCCAGAGTGACCCCAAAAATCCACCCACTGTCCCTAAAAACCCAGAGTGACCCCTAAAACCCAAAAATCCCCCAGAGTGACCCCCAAAAACCCCCAAAACCCCCAGAGTGACCCCTAAAAACCTCAGAGTGACCCCCAAAAACCCACCCAGTGACCCCCTGGGCCAGCACCTCAACCAGCCGGTGGGTCTGGGCTCCCAAAAATCCAAAATCCCCCAGAGTGACCCCCAAAAACCCCCCAGAGTGACCCCAAAATCCCCACCTCAACCAGCCGGGTGGGTCTGGGGTCCCAAAACCCCAAAAATCCCCCAGAGTGACCCCAAAAATCCCCCCAGAGTGACCCCCAAAAATCCTAAAATCCCCCAGAGTGACCCCCAAAAACCCCCAGAGTTACCCCAAAAGCTCAGAGTGTCCCCTGGGCCAGCACCTCAACCAGCCGGGTGGGTCTGGGGTCCCAAAAACTCCTGGGGGTCCCCAAAATCCCTCAGAGTGACCCCCAAACCCTCCTGGTTTCACCTCTCCAGTGTCCCCAAACCCCCCTGAGCCCCCCCAAAAATCCACCTGAGCTCCCCTAAAATCCACCTGAGCTCCCAAAATCCACCTGAGTCCCCCCAAAAACGGCTCTGAGTCCCCAAATCCACCTGAGCCCCCAAATTCCACCTGAGCCCCCAAAAACGCTCTGATCCCCAAAATCCACCTGAGCCCCCAAAATCCACCCTGAGCTCCCCAAAATCCCACCTGAGCCCCCCAAAAACACCCTGAGCCCCCCAAAATTCCACCCTGAGCCCCCCAAAATCCACCTGAGCCCCCCAAAAAACACCCTGAACCCCCCAAAAATCCACCTGAGCTCCCCAATTTCCACCTGAGCCCCCCAAAAATTTCACCTGAGCCCCCAAAATCCACCTGAGCCTCCAAAATCCACCTGAGCCACCCCAAAATCCACCCTGAACCCCCAAAAATCCACCTGAGCCCCCAAAATTCACCTGAGACCCCCAAAATATCACCTGAGCCCCCAAAAATCCACCTGAGCCCCCCAAAAACGCTCTGATCCCCCAAAAATCCACCTGAGCCCTCCAAAAATCCACCTGAGCCACCCCAAAAATCCACCTGAGCTCCCCAAAAATCGCCTGAACCCCCAAAATTCCACCTGAGCTCCCCCAAAATCCACCTGAGCCCCCCAAAAATCCACCTGAGCCCCCAAAATCCATCTGAGCCCCCGAAAATCCACCTCCAGCCCCCAAAATCCACCTGAGCCCCCCAAAAATCCACCCCAAGCCCCCCAAAATCCACCTGAGCTCCCCAAAATCCACCCTGAGCCCCCCAAAAATCCACCTGAGCTCCCCAAAATCCCCCTGAACCCCCCTAAATTCCACCTGAGCCCCCAAATTCCACCTGAGCCCCCCAAAAATCCACCTGAGCCCCCCCAAAGTCCACCCTGAGCCCCCCAAAAATCCACCTGAGCTCCCCCAAAATCCATCTGAGCCCCCCAAAAATCCACCTGAGCCCCCCAAAATTTCACCTGAGCCCCCAAAAATCCACCTGAGCCCCCCAAAAAACGCTCTGATCCCCCCAAAATCCACCTGAGCCCTCCAAAATCCACCTGAGCCACCCCAAAAATCCACCTGAGCTCCCCAAAAAATCGTCCTGAACCCCCAAAATTCCACCTGAACCCCCAAAAAACACCCTGAGCCCCCCAAAATGCACCTGAACGCCCCAAAATGCACCTGAGTCCCCCAAAATCCACCTGAGCCCCCCAAAAATCCACCTAAGCCCCCCAAAAAATGCTCTGATCCCCCAAAATCCACCTGAGCCCCTCAAAATCAATCTGAGCCCCCCGAAAATCCAGCTGAGCCCCCCCAAAAAACGCTCTGAGCCCCCCAAAATCCACCTGAGCCCCCCCAAAAATCCACCTGGGCCCCCCAAAAAACACCCTGAACCCCCCGAAATCCACCTGGGCCCCCCCAAAAATCCAACTAAGCCCCCCAAAAAACGCCCTGAGCCCCCAAAATTCCACCTGAGCCCCCCAAAATCCACCTGAGCCCTCCAAAATCCACCTGAGCCCCCCAAAATTCCACCTGAGCCCCCCAAAAATCCACCTGAGCTCCCCCAAAAACACCCTGAGCCCCCCAAAATCCACCTGAGCCCTCCAAAATCCACCTGAGCCGCCCCCAAAAATCCACCTGAGCTCCCCAAAAATCCACCTGAGCCCCCAAATTCCACCTGAGCTCCCCAAAAATCGCCCTGAACCCCCAAAAATTCCACCTGAGCTCCCCCAAAAATCCACCTGAACGCCCCAAATTCCACCTGAGCCCCCAAAAATCCACCTGAGTCCCCCCAAAAATCCACCCTGAACCCCCAAAATCCACCTGAGCCCCCCAAAATCCACCTGAACTCCCCAAAATCCACCCTGAGCCCCCAAAAATCCACCTGAACCCCCAAAATTCCCACCTGAACCCCATAAAATCCACCTGAGCCGCCCCCAAAAATCCACCTGAGCCCCCCAAAAAATCGCCCTGAACCCCCAAAATTCCACCTGAGCCCCCCGAAAATCCACCTGAGCTCCCCAAAAATCCATCTGAGCCCCCAAAAATCCACCTGAGCCCCCCAAAATTCCACCTGAGCCCCCCGAAAATCCAGCTGAGCCCCCCAAAAACGCTCTGATCCCCCAAAATCCACCTGAGCCCCCCCAAAAAACTCTGAGCCCCCCCAAAATTCCACCCTGAGCCCCCCAAAAATTCCACCCTGAGCCCCCAAAATCCACCTGAGCCCCCCAAAATCCACCTGAACCCCCAAAATTCCACCTGAGCCCCCAAAAATCCACCTAAGCCCCCCAAAAATGCTCTGATCCCCCAAAATTCCACCTGAGCCCCCCAAAAAAGCGCTCTGATCCCCCAAAAATCCACCTGAGCCCCCCCAAAAACTCTGAGCCCCCCAAAATTCCACCCTGAGCCCCCCAAAATTCCACCCTGAGCCCCCCAAAATCCACCTGAGCCCCCCAAAAATCCACCTGAACCCCCAAAAATTCCACCTGAGCCCCCCAAAATCCACCTAAGCCCCCCAAAAAATGCTCTGATCCCCCAAAAATTCCACCTGAGCCCCCCAAAAAAGCGCTCTGATCCCCCAAAATCCACCTGAGCCCTCCAAAATCCACCTGAGCCGCCCCAAAAATCTACCTGAGCTCCCCAAAAAATCCACCTGAGCCCCCAAAATTCCACCTGAACCCCCCAAAAAAACACCCTGAGCCCCCCAAAATTCCACCCGAGCCCGGTGATGAGCACGGACATTCGAATCCTGAACTCTCCTGTGGAGCTTTTGGCTCTGAGGGACTCGAGACACGGCAGGGACACGGCTGGGGGTCCCCAAAATCCGCTGGGGGTCCCCAAAATCCCCTGGGGGTCCCCAAAATCCGCTGGGGGTCCCCAAAATCCTGCTGGGGGTCCCCAAAATCCTCTGGGGGTCCCCAAAATCCGCTGGGGGTCCCTAAAATCCTGCTGGGGGACCCCAAAATCCTGCTGGGGGTCCCTAAAATACTCTGGGGGTCCCCAAAATCTGCTGGGGGTCCCCAAAATCCCCTGGGGGTCCCCAAAATTCCCTGAGTGTCCCCAAAATCCTCTGGGGGGTCCCCAGGGACCCCCTTTGGGGTTTCTGTGTTTTTGGTTTCTGTGTTTTTGGGTTTCTGTGTTTTTGGGGGTTCTGTGTTTTTGGGGTTTTTGTGTTTTTGGGTTTCTGTGGATTTGGGGTTCCTGTGGTTTTGGGTTTCTGTGTTTTTGGGGGTTCTGTGTTTTTGGGTTTCTGTGTTTTGGGGTTTCTGTGGATTTGGGGTTTCTGTGTTTTTGGGGTTTGTGTGGTTTTGGGGTTTCTGTGTTTTTGGGGGTTTCTGTGTTTTGGGTTTCTGTGTTTTTGGGATTCTGTGGTTTTGGGTTTCTGTGTTTTTGGGTTCTGTGGATTTGGGGTTTCTGTGTTTTTGGATTTCTGTGGTTTTGGGTTTCTGTGGATTTGGGGTTTCTGTGTTTTGGGGGTTCTGTGTTTTTGGGTTCCGTGGATTTGGGGTTTCTGTGTTTTTGGGGGTTCTGTGGTTTGGGGTTTCCTGTGGATTTGGGGGTTCTGGGTTTTGGAGTTCCTGTGTTTTTGGGGGTTCTGTGTTTTTCGGGGTTCTGGGTTTTGGGGTTCTGTATTTTTGGGTTTCTGTGTTTTTGGGATTCCTGTGTTTTAGGGTTCCTGTGGATTTGGGGTTTCTGTGTTTTGGGGTTCCTGTGTTTTTGGGTTTGTGTGGTTTTGGGGTTTCTGTGTTTTTGGGTTTCTGTGTTTTGGGTTTCTGTGTTTTTGGGGTTTCTGTGTTTTGGGGGTTCTGTGGTTTTGGGTTCCTGTGTTTTTGGGTTTCTGTGTTTTTGGGTTCTGTGGATTTGGGGTTTCTGTGTTTTGGATTTCTGTGTTTTTGGGTTCTGTGGATTTGGGGGTTTCTGTGTTTTGGGGGTTTCTATTTTTGGGTTCCGTGGATTTGGGGGTTCCTGTGTTTTTGGGGGTTCTGTGTTTTGGGGGTTCTGTGTTTTTGGGTTTCTGTGGTTTT
>JAPFBE010000968.1:0-18168 GCA_034336665.1 Luscinia megarhynchos | reverse complement strand
TGTTTGTGAAGGCAGCATTGATTTGGGGCCCTATGCTCTCCAAGTCTCCATATTTCAGTGTCTTTTGGGACTCATTCAGGATCATGCTGTGCCATATAAACAGTTAATTCACTGCTCTTATAACTTGATTTTTGGCCTCATGTGTCACACAGGTGAATACAGCCTTTCATATCAGATGCAGTTCATGAAAGTCTAGAGGCCTTCAGTTGTAAAGGAAAAATGTATATAACTTACCTGATAAAGTCATGAGGGACTAAAAATAGTGAAAAATGATGCAAGGAGGGTTCTAAGAAGGAAGAGCTCGAGTGTGTGTGTGAGGAACTTCTACCATAAAACAATGTCATCCTTAAGCTCGATCGAGTCTTCTCTACCTCATTGTTGCAGTTGAGTATTTGTACGACAGGAGCTCACACACAATGTCCTGAGTTTCTTGACAATCTGTGATTGATCCAGACATAACTGGCTTGTTGTTCCAAAGCACAGCCTGTGTGCATTTGAAGCCAAGATTTTTATTCTGATCATGGGATTAGCCAGAAATTAAGGTTGCAATTTATATTCCAGACTCTGCATAGCTCATTAGAATGAATCAAAGGCAGAAGAGCCAAGGGAGGCACTCCAGGACTGCTCTTGCCAGGTCACTGCTTTGTGAAAACCACAATTTCTCCTCCTATGCTCTTTCCTGATTTTATTGAAGGCTCAGGAGGTGACATAACTGAGTCCTGAAGCATCAGGCTTTTCCCTCTTGTTTCTTCTTGACCAGGACAGGGAAGGGAAGCCAGGAGGGGTTTCTCCCTTCCTCCTCCTGCCCAGGGAGCTTCTGTGGGACTGGGGGTCAGGGAAATCCTTGGAGGGGCTCGATTGCAGGACAGGCAGGTGGTTTTGCTTAACTCGATTTTATAGATTTATAGATTTATAGGATTCTGGCACAGCCCAATCCCTCTGCACACTGCAATGCCCCTCTGCCTTCTGAGCATCAGCAGCTGTGCTTTTAGCGAAGCAAAAATCCACAGCTGCCTGTGCTGGAGGGGGGCCAGGGCACTTCCACAACCTGCCAGGGAGTTGTTGGGCTGAGGCAGTGAGGTCTGCAGGAACACCTTGAGGATGGGTATTTATTATAGAGGTAACAAAGTGCTGTTATTGACATGGAAAAAGACCTGCTTTGTTGTAAATCTCTCTTCCCACGAGCTTGCCTTTTATGCCTAATTTAGTGTGGCTACCCATCAGACGGGTTCAGAATGATCACTTGCTAAAACAGGTATTATGCCAAAGTCCTACCAAGAAGTCCCAAAAGCAAAAAATGCTACTTCAATTCAGGAAAAGTCATCTGTGCACGCTTCTCCTGATTAGACTGAAATTCAGATCCCATCCTCCATGTCCTGCCCATGCTCCTTCCAGCCTCCGGCCCAGAGCAGCACCACTGGCTGTCCCAGTGCCACCAGCTGTATCTTTACCCATGTGGGAATTCACTGCTGATCCCTGGCTCAGATTCTCAGATTCTGATGGGGTGTTTAAAACAGGAGTAGAAGGGGAGGGACTGAAACAAGATTCCAAGTATTTGAGGTAATCATGTTTCTTTTCTTTTTTTTTTCAGCCTCACCTTCACTGCTTGGCTGCTTCCTCTTTCATTCTCATGACTCCATGGCTGCACCTGAAGGGTCTGCGGTTTTTAGGGCCCTCTGAAGATGTAATTCAGATAATTTGTAAATATCTCTGTATCTTCTAGCCTCTGAGTGGGGATTCCTCTGCTGATTGTATCTTTTCCCCAATCTTTGTGCATTCTGTTTACTTAGGGTATATTTCTTGGAGAGATTATTCACCCAGACTTGGAGCCCTTCATTTTTCTGGACGCCTTGTTCCATCCTGAATTCACAAACTGTCAAGTACCCATGGACCCTGGAACACATTGGCCCAGATGGTTTCTAGTTTCTTTAATGCAGCAAAGTTTGTCCTTCAGGTTTGGTTTTGATTATCTTCCATTTATTTAAATAGAATCACCTTCCTCCCACTAAATACCAATTTATTGTTCAAAGTCACATCTGTCATGCCCCTCATTGCTTACAAGACTGAGTCTGGAATAGAAAGCTCTTGTTGGTTCAGTGTCTTAGCAACTTGGGCTTCATTCTCTCACATTAATAAAGAAACCCTACACTTATCAGGGGAAAAAGAAAATAAGGGCCCAGATTTACAAAGTGGTGGGAAGTTTATCAGGAGCCTGGAGATGAGAAAAGATAATTTAATTCTGATGCAAGAAATGCCAAGGAATTCATTGAAGTGGTGCATGGCTGGAAATAGTTGTGCTGTAGCTATGAAACCTGAGGGAGAGGGTTTAAATAAAGGCTGGATGTGGGTGTCCTCCCAGATGTCAGGTCACAGGATGTACTCAGTGATGTCAAAGGTCCTTTCTAACCTAGTTCATTCTGTGATCTGTAAGAGCAGCTGAGAGCTGGCAGTGGAATCACTGGCACTGGGTGTGCCCAGAAGTGGAATCAGTGACTGAGCACCTGGCACTGCTGGCCCCAGAGCCACAAACCACCCAGGTTAACCACTCAACAATTGCACTGACAGTGCTGCTGACTGCTTGTGTCTCAGGGCACCCAGAGCTGATTGTTGTGGGTGAGGAGGGCTGGGCTGGGCTGTGGGTGCTGTGCTGGCAGCAGCTCCACTGCCTGCTGCCTGCCCAGCTGTGAGAGCAGGGATTGCTGAGAGATTGTGGCACAGACTTTTGAGTAGGTGGCAGTTGCTGTGTCATCTTCATTATACCTCCCAAATAACTGGAAGATAAAAATATATTCCCTCTCAATGCATTTCCTAAAAAATATCTACTTGAAAACTGAAACTCCTTAACAAGTGAATCAATTCACTTCTTACATCCAGCAATTTCTTCAGACAGTGGATTTTAAATAAATTAAAATCTGGAATTTGCTTTTCACATCTCTTCCAACCCAAACCATTCTATGAATCCATGACTTTCCACCTCCTGTCTAAATTACCTGCCTGAAACTGAAGTTCTCTCAGCTTGTGCCCCTTCTACACCCAGTCCCATCTTTGTCTAGGAGGGCAAATCCTTCATCCCTGCCCACAGGATGGCTGCTCCAGCATTTAGTCATTTTATGAAGGAAGGTGTTATCTTAAGTGTGATATGATTTTCTGGCATTGGCCAGTTTTATTCTATGCTTTTCCCCAATTCTGATGTATAGAATTCTGTAGAAGCTACCTGTGGGCTAACATTTGATCCCTGCCTAAACAGAATGGAGGAATTGGCTGCTCCATTCTTCTCCCCTGATCGTGGTAATCTCAGCTGAGGTTAATTTGTCAGCAATACAAGCAGGGGAAATGCAGTGCCTGATCTGCATGAATGGAGCAGGACAAAATGCACAGCCTTGTGATTTAAATTAATATTGATCCCACTAATAGGAATCAGAGGACCAAAATAAATTACATAAATGGAGTAATCAAGACGAAAAATTTCTACAGAGTAACCTTGTGTTAATGGAGCTGATTTTTCTGGTGTCAGGTAAAGACATAGAGAAGGAAAACACACCATTTGTTTGGAAAGATAGTGGCACTGCTGTCTGCTGCTCTGACTGCCCAGGCTGCTAAGATAGGAAATTATTTCTGAGGACTAAAGACAGACTTGAACAAAACCTATTTTCCTGTTTTGCCCTGACTCTCTGTGAAAACACCCCGAGCCTGAGGCTGCCAGCATGTTTGTGTGTGACTGACAGCCCCATTTCCTCCCATGGTGTCTTTGCTGGCAGGAGCTCAGGTGCTGCAGTCTGGGGCTCTGTGCCCGCAGAGGGCAGAGGCAGTGCAGGTCCCAGCAAACAGCTGGGGCAAGGGAACCAGCCCAGAGGGAACCAGCCCAGAGGAACCAGCCCAGAGGGAACCAGCCCAAACCAGCTCGAGGGAACCAGCAGGGAACCAGCTCAGAGGGAAGTGGGAGTTTGGTTGTTGGATGGTCGCAGGACAGACTCAGAAGTTTGATATATTCTGTTCTTCAGGGTTAGTATTTTATTATAGGGCGGGTATAAGAGAGCTTAGAGAGAAAGGTTAGAGCAAGAAGGTAAGAGAGCAAGAGAGAGCAGAGACAGGAAGAGAGACAAGAGGCAAGAGAGCCGATTTTCCATTTACAACACAATAAGTATTTTCCATGATGAATATTCTTCAATTCCAATAACCAATCTAATACTAATATACTAATTAATATTTGCATGCAACCTATAGGAATCACTGAATTACCATGTTTTATTGCCTCCCAAACTGTCCACCTGCTTGGGACAGGATGTCCCTGTTGTCTTGCTGGTATTTGTGGCATAATCTAAACAAAGGAAGAGGCCCTAAACCTTCACATAACTATTTTCAGTCTCTATGTCAAACACTGCCAACATCTCTATTTCATCTATTGTTTCAGAACTACTTGCTAGCCACTCCAAGAGCACTTCCAAGAGGGAAACTCAGGACCAGCTCAGAGTCCTGCAACCACACAGCCCCTGTCCTATCACACTGCTGGGTGCAGGAGTCTTGTTTTGGGATGGACCCGGGTCCCATGTCCCAGCCTCTGCAGTTTATTATAAAAGAGATGAGATGAGATGCAATGGGAAAGAGTGAAGAGGGAGAGGAAGAGAAGTAAGAAGAGGAAGAAGAGAAGAGGAAGAAGAGGAAAGAAGAGTGATTTCCCGTTTGCAATACAATAAATCTTCTTCCATGATGAATATTCTAATTTCCACTAACCAGTGTAATACAAAATACAAATTCTGTAGCATTACATAGCCTATAGGAATTTTATATTACCATAATGTATTATACTTTAACTCTAAAACTGCTCTTTGGACCCTGGCAAGTCTTTCTGTGCCCTTTGGAGTTGGTCTCTGGCAGAGGGCATTGTTCTATCAAGAGGATTGCCTTCAGGCCATCCTGTTGTTTCATGGTAATTCAGTAACTAAGGCCTGGATCTCAAATGGCTTCTGTTTCAATCTCATCATGGTTTCAGAATCTGACACTCATATTTGTAAGATTTCTGTTTCATCTTTCCCAACAGCTGAGCAGGTGTTGCTTCACCTGGAGCTCCAGCTGCTGAGCACTGAGCTTCAAACCACGGGGAGGGAGGGAGGGAATGATTGTGGCATCCCCTGGCATGGTTTTCTTACAGGGACCCCATGGCAGTGTTTGCCTCATGGCAGCACAGAACAGCAGTGTGGGATTTGTGCAGGACACTTGTGGGCAGTCTCCTGAGAAGCAGGCAGGGCAGAGGACACAGTGCTTGGCTCTCTGTTTGCAGGTGCTGTTTGCTGTGGGAGGGAGTTCAGAGAACTCCTCTGTTAGAAGCTGAGTCAGTAACTCAGGCAAACCTGGGAAAAAGCCATGGCAGAAACTCAGCCCCACCCTGAGTTAGTATAGCCAGGGCACCCACACAACCACCAGCACCTGCATGCGGCCTAATTCCACCAACTCCAAAGCTGGCTGGGAGAGATGTCCACCAAGCTCTATCAGCTGGGGTTCAGATGTCCATTTGAGGTATTCAGTAACATGCACATCCTGTGGGTATCACTGGTGTTTCCCCAGGAGCAAATTTGGAATATGGCATCTCCACTTCACCAGTGTGATCTGTGCCCTTCCTTACTGAAATGTTCTATCACCTTCTCCCACTGCTTTGACCCCTGACACAACTGTGGTGAAAAACTTCAGAAAAAGATTTGAAACAAAGTTTGACATTCACTTAAGTCACTTCTGGAGACTTTGAAACAGCTCAGGAATTTGATGTGTCATTTTCACTCTTTCTAGTTCTGTTCAATTTTTATTTTGTAGACTTTATTTAAATGTCTCAGACTGCATCAAACATTGCTATTACTGGATGTGGAACTATTGTTGTGCCAGCACTACAACCGTCTGAAATTTGACATTTTTCATGACATTTTTTGACATTATAACTTTAGTCATTCAAACTTGTGTTACATTAGCACTTTCTGCATATTTAATACATTATTCTACTCTGCAGCAGTTCTCAAAGTTTTCAAACAAAGCCTTCAAAAATATAGTAAATATAAATCATCATTTAAAAGTTTCCAAGGGATTATTGCAGCTGTTTCCCCGTGGTGATGGTTTCCCTGTGAGAGCTTGTGTGCTGTGGTGCTCTAGGATGCTGCACAACAATTCCAGGGACATAAAAGAAATGAATCTATAAAACAATATGGCTTCATAGCTGGAAATCTGCATTATCCCAAATACTCAGAAAACAATCTTTCCTATCCATTAACTGTATTGTTACTGAAGGCATTAGCTATTGAAAAAAGAAATAAAACGTCAATGAGATGTTGGAAATATCACTGCATGTCAGGGAGTGAAGAACAGAGTGTGCACATGAGCAGGATTTGGCTGAATTGAGGATTCCCCCCTGTCATTGTGCACTCAGCAGGTGCTGCCCCTGCCCTACAGAGCTCACCCAGGGAGTGCTGCCCCAGGGATGCTCATGAGCAGCACCTCATTCCTGGCTCACGGTGTCCTTTATGGGATGCTGCTGAGGGGAGGAGAGGATGCAGGGGAGTTCCATGCCTGCATTTTGAGCTGCCTGGGGTCTGAGGCACCATTTTCCTGTTTTGCCTGACCATGTGGCCTGAGCCTCCTTGTACACTCCCAGTGCTGGTTAAACAAACTCCTCTCTGTAATTGTGTTTTGCTGACCACTGGGATGGCAGGGCCAAAGCAGGGAAGGTGAGGTCAGCACAAAGCCACAGGAAATTGCAAAAAGCAAATGTTCACACAGGACCCGGGGAAGGAGACATGAAGGAGACCAGGATGGGGAGGAGGAATGCAGGGATGGGAGAAGTCCCTGAGGTCCCAGAACAACTGTCCTGCCTCAGCAAAGTACCAAACAGCCCTGAGGGATACTATGAAATATGTGCAAGTCCTATGAAAACCTTTATAGAAATATTTGAATCTCTTTAGGAATCTCTGTGAAAGTCTGTGTCTGCTGTAACTATAATACATTCATCCTGAGGCCAGTAATAATGGTCTTGTGGACAAATAAGCTCACACTGATTTAATTTCTTCTTCATGCTTCTCAAGGCCAAGTATTCTTTGGTAAATTTTCTGAACAGGTGTTAGAGCCTGACTACAATTCTTAATAGTTCATATAGAAGCTATTGCTAAAATTGAGACTCAATTAGTGAGAGGGTGTTAGCTCACTGCTCTTTGGAAAAGCAAAAAGAGAGCACAGACAGGAACCTGCCTTGCTGTCCTTTTCACCAAGTTTGTGTTCTTACCCTGGGAAGCTGAAAGGCCACAGCATCCCTAGGGAAATACCCTGAGTGAGGAGAAATGTTCTTCCCTCTTAATTAAAGAAAATGAACAATTTAAACTCACAGGTGACTGTTAGACAACCAAAGCAGACTCATGAACTTTCCAAATGTACTGAGGTTCCTGAAGTCTGCATCAGGGCTCTGGCAATGGCTTTGTGTGTAATCTCTGCTGGGTTACCTGGTCTGGCTTTTCTTCCTCTTTCTTCATGCCTGACCTGCAGTCAGGCTGATAACAGCAGGGAAAACCCTCTGTGAGCCCAGCTGGGTGTTAGGGGGATGGCAGAGACATTTCAGCTGTTTCTGATGGGACTGTGAAAAAGGATGGGAAATGCCCCAGACCAAGGTTAGTTTTTCTTAAAAAAAACCAACTTTTATCAAGCCTCCATGCAGTGGAGATGCATCCAAGTCACATCAATTTACCCACCAGTCTCCACGAAGAAAGGTCTCATGCAAATGTAGTTTAAGACCTTTAAAACAACAATAAATATCTTCTGTTTCTCATCCATGCATAAATATCTACCTTAATCTGCAGCTAAGTTAACAAATGCTTTTTTTGCCTTAAACACCAAGTTTATTGAAAACAACATTTTGTGCCAAACTGGTTATGATGACCCAATGAGAAAATATATGACATTAAAACTTGGTGACATCTCCTTCATGCTCAAAGACTGTGAGAGGGGTTGATGGGACCAAGAATCCTTTTAAGAGGGAAGAATGTGAAAACAAGGAGCAGTGCACATATGTACACCTGGAGCACTTTATGGCCCTGTCTGAATGCTCGTAATCATTTTTAAAGAGAAGCTGATTAGTACCAGCAACAGGGGTTGAATCATGGCAGCACCAGTAGCATCAATTTCAGCAGCAGCACTGGAGGTCCTTTATTTCCCATCTTGTGGCTTGGATGCAAATGATTCATCCAGTCAGACAGGTGCTGTCCAACCCATACTAAATCAAATGGAGTCTCACAGGAATGAAATGCAGAATTTGCACTTGGAGAAATAGTGAATGCCTCAAATGTCACTAAAATTCATTTATTTGGAAGAGATTTTACAATGCAGATAGAAAAATGCAGCTCCTCAGGAGAGAAGAGAATGTGGCCAAGCCAGTTTTTCCTAACTGGGAGTTATTCCTGGTGCTTCAGTTCCTATCATCATTTCTTTGTTTCATTTCCTTGTTCATAATCATCTATTCCACACCCCCCTTTTTTCTTAATTATCCCCACACCAAACCTCCTATTTCATCTTCCTCAAAGCAAACTTGTAATTAATGGAACTGTACTAATCCTCTGAGACAAACATTCTTAACTGCTGCACACTTATGTCTTTTAAGGCATCCCTCTGGCATTGATTCACTTCACTACATCCTCAATTATGGAACCACCAAATGGGAATGGTCTCAACCACTTAATGACACAGGTTTTGCTTTTGCTTTTTATTTTGTTTGCTTTTATTTTGTTTTTCTTTTTGGGGGTTTATTTTGTTTGTTTTGTTTTTGTTTTTGTGGGTTTTTTGGTGGTTTTGTTAGGTTTTGTTTATGGTTTTTTGCTCTGGTTTTGGTGTTTTGTTTTGTTTTTTTTTGTTTTGGTTATTTAGGTTTTTTGTTACAAAATAAAAATGGTGAGTTATGGTGTAGCCTGATTTTAACAGCTGGCATGTGTGCCTTCATGGCTGTGCTTTGGGCTAGTGGCAAAGTGCCAGGGTGATGTTCTCCACTCTGCACGTCTTGGAATTATCCTGAATTAAAACCTCGAAAATGAATTTTCCAACAGCTGAAATAGGAACAACTTTACAAATCCAGAAAAACCGAAATGGTGACACAAGATTCCTGACACAGAAGGAGAGTGTGGATGAGATCACCTGAGCTGAATGGGTCTCAGCCTGGTGAAGGCAGCAGGAGCAGCAGGACCAGGTCATTCTACAGAAAAAATTTTACATTTTACAGAAATATTTTATCTCTGCACTCCACCCCAGTGCCAGGCTGATCCTGCCCCAGCTCCTGAGGCTCTCCCCTGCCCTCCCACCTCGTGCTGGCTTTGAACTAAACACAGTCAAATATTTAATAGATAATATTAATTAACATTACTTTAATAAATATATATTAATAAATAATACATGCTATTTTAATATATAATATATAACTTATACATGCCAACTATATATTGTATTATTAATTAATATATTAACATTATTAATAATATTTAATATTTAAATTGATATTTTGCCACTTTCAACTCATTCTCTTGCAGGCCACAGAAAGACAGCACAAGGGAGAGAGGTTTCAGTCTGAGCTGTAAATAAAACAGAGCAAAGCAAAGCAGCTCTGTGTCCTGTTCCCAAACTCTGCCTCACTCAGACCTCCAGGTCTCTCATTTGACTCTCTGGTACAGTTACTTTTGCAGGCACAGGACCTGAAAATGAGATGAAAATTACTTGGTTACACTTTTAGAATGAGTGCAAGATTGCTCCAAATGCAGTAAAAATATCCTCTACAGAGAAGTCTTATTTATAGATCAAAGAAAATGCAAGAAATAATCCACTTTTGTTAGTATCCCTACAAATGCATTCCCATGGAATGGGGATCAGCAATCAGCAGCTGAAGCAGTTGCAGTTTCTGTATTGATGCAGAGTTACTATGGGCAAAGATGCTGGATTGCAGGAAATGGAAAGGAATTTTCTTCTCACCCATTTAGATGATTAATCAATGAATTATGACAAGAATAAAAGCCTAACACACTAAAATTATATTGATACTGGTGATTTAAACTTTATAGATTTTATAGATTTTCCACAAAAAATAGATCTCCATATGCCATTTCAAAGACACTTTCTGTCAGATACTCCAAATTTGTCCACTACATATCTCCCAAAGAAGCGAATTATTCAATGCAGGTGAATTATTCTGTGGTTCTGTGATTTTTGCTAATGTCCAGTTCCAGGCTGTCAAATCATTTGTTGCACCTTTCCTTTTCGACATGTGTTTATTTGAGCTCTTCACTCTGTTTTCAGCAATACTAACGTATCTCTTTATTTAATGGAAAGTATTTGTGAGCTATCATCATTTTCAACAGAGAGTCCCATTCTTTGACTAAGCAGGTGGTTTAAACATAATAGCTCTAAAAAGCATGTCTAACTTTTTCTATTAACCAATGCTCATATCCATATAGAAATGCTATTTTAACATTATATAAACGCATCTTATCAACACTTGCAAAACCAACAGCATCTCATACACTGATAACACCATCACCATAACTTCACGGGCTGTTATCTTGACTCAAGCACGGTATTTAAACACACTAGCTCTAAAACTATGTCTAACTTTTTCTATTAACCAAGGTATATCCATATCAGAAATCGCTATTTTAACATTCATACATATCCACCAACAACCTGTGCAGTGAGTGTTGATAATTGTCCTGTTGGCCACAGGCGATCCCACTATCTTGACTAAACAGGTAGTTTAAACACACTAGCTCCTCAAAAAAACTTATATCCAACTTTTCAAACCAACAACCAAAAAAAACCACAACACAAAAACACACCCAACCAAACCAACAACACACACCAAACACCACAACCCACAACACAACAAAACAACCACCAAAAAAACACAACCTATTAACCAAGACTATATCCATATAGAAATGCTATTTTACCATTACATATATAGCACATCCCAGTTCTTAAAGCAGCCCAACACCATGTCCATGCATTCATAACATGCACTCACTCGATGCTGAGAGTGGACCAGGTCTCCTGCACGACCTGCCTTTAGCTCATTCTCTTGTGTCTGGGTTTAAAACAGAGATATGAGATCTCAAATGAGAGAATTAAATTCAAGATGTTGGGAGTCAGCTGCCCTGTCAATCCCAGGAGCCATTCAACACCCAAGAGACAAAAGGCATAGTGAGAGCAGGCAAGAAAAGTGAAGTGGTGGCTGGCAAGGAGCAAGAGGGAGTGATTCCCTTGGTGAATGGAAGACGCGTGAAGAGGTGCTCTCTGATAGAGCCCAACTCTTGTTTGTTTTGTTTTGCTCAACCAAACCTAGGAAAATACTTTAAAAGCATTGCCCTCTCCCTTCATTCCTCCTCCCAACTGATGCTTCTTCGTCTTTACCATTTTCTAGTTTTCCAATTTCTACCGGCTCGTCCTTACAGCGCTCTACAAACCGCAAACCGCGCCTACAAGTCTTTTCCCCAACTTCCCTAAACCCATTCTGTGACTGTGACATGGGAAATGCAGCTTTGACAAGTCAAATATCAGGGATTTTACTGATGCTCTGTGAGTGTGGCTGCAGCTCGAGGGGTCACAGCCAGGATGAGAGCAGGCTGAAAAGTACCTTTTCTTCCACCCTAATCTACTCCCTATCAACTATCAACACCACTTTGCCTTCGCCAAAATGTCCACGTCGACAAAAGCAACAGAGCTGAAGGGAGGGCAAGCACATCCTTTTCCAAAATAATACATAAAAAAATTGAAACAATATAATTCTAGCTACCCGCTAAATAAATAAGCATATTCTTTGCAAAGCACTATTAAAGCTGGAAGAGATCGTAAACAAGACAACATTGTGTCTAGTGGGATCCCCATTTTAAGCCAAAAAAAAGTTGTACTTTATTCAAGGAAAATCACCATAGTTAATGATCTCATCCTCGAAATGTCAGAGGAAATCCTGAAAGATTTTCTGTTACAGAAACAGGATCTTCATCAAGAAAGCAATGCAAAAGCACCGTATTGCTGCAGAACTGCTCCTCCAGCAAGCCTTTTTCTTGTCCGTAATTCACAGAATTAACCATGCCCTCCACAGCATCAATGCAAACACCTGTGATCTGTTTGTGCCTGCCAGCCCCTGAACAGGCGAAACCACCTCCAGCCCAACCCTATCCGGGATTGTTGATGGACGATTAGCTGGACAGACTCAAGAGCTCCTATTTTCTGTTCTTCAGGTTTGTATTTTATTATAAGGCGTGGGTAAAAAAGAGAGAGTGTAGAGCATAGAAAGTAAAGAGTAAGAGATAAATAAGGGGTAAAAGAGAGCTTAAAAAAAGAGAGATTCCTGTTCACAATCCCAATAACAAGTATCCTTCCTATGATAAATATTCTAATTTCCATTAACCAATCTAATACAATATAACTCAATTTCCTAATATTTGCATACAACCTATAGGAATCAATAAATTACCATGTTTATGGCTTTCTTATCTGTAACCCTTATTCAGACCTTCCTGCCAGGCTAGCAGATGTCCATTGCCTCTTTAAGCATTATCCAAAAATACGTCCCACATAACTATTAGCCTTGACAAAACCAACCCACATTACACCTATTATTCCCAAAACCCATACGCAGGTGGTACTCCTGTCCTAAAAGAGCACAAAGAATTAAGCCAAATACTCGGCACCTGCATCCCGCTCGCATCCGCAAAAACAATCCAACTCCTAACTTCTTAGCATCCGCCTCATAAAATTCTCCTTTCCTGGGACAGCCTGCATGACAGGAGCACACTAGAATCTCTGATAGTCCACCCCCGCCATAATAACCACCGCAGCCCTTAAAATACGGTTGTGCTCCTGATTGTGCTGGAGTGGGCTGAGCAGGGAGGAAATGGCGCCCAGAGCCAGCCTGGAAGCTTGGTTTGGGAAGGAACTGCTGGTTCAACAAGGCCAGAACAGCGTTGCACCAGTAACACCACCAGCGACTTTACCACTCTCGGAAACCTCATCTAAGCTTCTGCCTGGCAATTCTCTTCAAAGCGGGAGAAGCCACAGGAACTTCCCAGATCACACTTCACCAAGTGAAACCTGAAAAGCCAGAGCGAAACACCAGCACTTCGCCAATAGCAAAAGCTGAAAAGAGTCCGAGAAAGGTGATGTAATTGCAAAACAAGCAGAAATTCACATGCAAAAAATGAATCTGAGCGGTGGCAAGGAGATCTCTCTGTTCCTTTGCTAAAAACACGGAGATCCACCAAGGTGTTTGTGTGCCTGACAAAATGCATGTCTGTGGATATTCCTTCCTGGCCTCTGTGATCAGCCTGATAAGGCTGACTATAATACAGGACGCTGATGCTAAAGGAATAATTGCTTCCATCGCAAAATTATTTATCTCGCCCGGCACAGCTCACCGGATACCTATCATGTCCCTCTTGTCCCAGTCAAGTGCAAAGGGCAAACTCTGAGATGTGCTACTGATCCTTACAGGCTGATAAAAATGCCTGAGGATCACGAATCCTTATTCAACTGTTCCAAAGAAAAATTGTTACAAGATTTCGAGATGTACAGATAGTTCAGTCATAGATGCAGACCCACAGTAAGACACAGCCTGGCATTTAAGATTTATCCATGATATTCAAGAGGGCTCAAGTAACACAACCCCTTGTTCCTGAGGAACATGTAGATGTTTGTAAACATCTTTGGGGAAGAAGAAAATGCATCCGAGTTATCTGGTCCAAAAATTCAAAGTGAATTCAAACTAAAACATCTGGGGCATTTTTGGAAAGGTTAGTAACTTCTGTAAAATGCAAATAAATCTCTACACTCTTGATTTGCAAGTTTGAAATTATCTTCCATGTAGCCTTGGACAGAAATCTATTCCAACCTACAGTCTGGATCTCTTTGATCTCCCATTCCCTCATCCTCACTTGTGTGACTCTCTGTTCAGCTCTGTTGAAGCCCCCTGCACTTGGCCACCGATTGCACCTTGCAGGTTTTCCCCAGTTTCTAGAGCAGACACCATGCAGAGGGCTCATAGCTGGAAAATCTACAGTGGCTGAAAGATGAACTTGGAAAAACATGGTCTTCCATTCTCCTGCTGGTTGCATTTTGTGGTGTATACACTTCAACTTCTAGTACATGCAAGATTGTGTGAGGACAAACTGGATGAGGATCCTTTTTCCTATCACAACTCTCTAACATAACAAAAATTGCCTCCATTAACATAACATAAATAAGTCACACTGGTAGTATCCCAACCCTGCAGATATTCACCATCCTGCCAGTCCAGTTCAGACTTTTCCTCCCAGTGCTCGTCACCGTGGGCTTGGCTGGGCAGAGATGATGCTGCAGCTGTGGAGCCCAGAGTATCCTCTGGCTTCCTGGGAGGTTTGAGACTTCCTGGGGGTCCCTTTAAGACCCTCGGGAGGAGACCCAGGTGTCTCAGGGCTGGATTCAGCTCCTTGGAACAATTTACCAACATTGAGAGAAGAAATGCAAGCTGCAAAAATAAATAGAGTGCAAATTAGACTGTTAGAATGTAGAATTAGCAGATTTATAGAATGTTTGTGATAAGTGACACGTGGGCCAAGAGGGAGAATTTGGGGGTGTGATACCTTCTATCTTTTCCCCCATCCCAGCAAGTGACCATGCTGGCACTTTTAGATTGGATGGGGTCAGAGCCTGACTGCTTAACAGTGCCTGGACTAGCAGCTGGTATTCCACTGTAAATCCCTACGGCAAGATCAGTCCTGTCTCCAGGCAGATTCTGCCTCCTGGATGTCTGGAAGCAATGAGCCAAGGAGCCTGTCCCAGAGAAGGGAGAATAAACAGCCATGGGAAAACCTCTGAGAATTGTCCCAAGTCTCATGGCAGCCAGCAAGGAAAGAGTTTGGCTGCAAACCACCTGCATGTCCTTGCAGAGGCAGCCTAGGGCTGAGGGAGACACCTCAGCACAGACAAGCAAACCCAGCTCCTGCTCCCCAGCCCAGGGTGGTCTCACTCCTGCTTCTCCCAAACACACTAAACAGCTCTGTAAGAGTTGTAACAGCCTTTCTGACTAACAGCCTTAGCTTTTGCTGTGGGAGCTCTGTGCTCGCCATGGTCCCTGCTGGGGTAATTCCTTGCTGATGGCTCTGAGGGCCTGGCAGGCAGCTCAAGGGGTGACAGCGCAGCTAAGGATGTCACTCCACAGCCAGGAGGGCTGTGCCCACCTCGGGGAGCTTGTGCCAAGCTGAGGCCTGTTGGCTGCTGTCCCAGCTCCTGGCAGGGGAGGAAGGAGCCGAGGAGGAGGAGGAGGAGGCTGCAGGTGTCTTTCCAGTCTCAGCTCTCAGCACAGAGTGTGAGTCAGGGGTGGCTCTGCAGTGCTGCTCTGTCTCAGATTTCACAAGGTAGTCATCTCTTTCTGCTCAGGTTCAGGTGCATTGTCTCACCCCTAGGTGATCCCTAACTCCAGGTTTCTCAGGGTCACGCAGCTCCAGCTGTCCCTCATGTAAAGGGACAGATTTTGAGCTACCATTGATCTTCCACCACCCCAGCCCGTGGACATCTGCACTCTCTGAAAATCTGGAAATCCTGACCAGAGGCTGTTTGCTTGTGTGCTTGCCTGTCAAACCCAGTCCAATAATTCTCTTGTAAAGGCCAGCAGGTGTGAATCCTGCATTGCAAACCACCCAGCAAGTATTCTTCCTGCCTTCTGAAATTCTTGGAAAGCATTTCAGCCCATGTTTTATTCATGCAACACACATTGTGTTAAAGTCCGCATTGTCACTTTGGAAGGACAGAGAGGAGGGAAGAAAGCAGGAAGGCTGAAACAGATTTGCTGCATCTGCCCCCTCATTCTGTCACCAAGGGGTGCTTCTTGTCTGCTTGCATTTCTGCCAAGGTGCTTGAGGAAATATTCCTGTTCCACCCTTTGCTGTGAATTTTAAGTTGCCTTTTGATGGTTTCAGCATCAGGTGACTGCCAAGGAACACAACTCCCACTCTACCTAGGGAGCCTACACTTTAACTGTAGTAGTGTAGCACTGCTTTGTTAATAAAATAATGGGAAGATCCCAAACCTTTAGGAGTGTTTGTCAAACCACAAGCTTCTTCCTAACGGCTAAAAAATAATTTTTTTGAGAACTAAAGCTTATTTCTGTCCTCTTGCTTTGATGTCTGACTTCCATGGCTCATTTATAGCATGCTTACAGCAAAATCCTATTTCTGTTTGTAGTTGTAACAACTCCCAAGCTGATCCTTAAACAGATCTGATTGCTCTAGGTCCTTACTGCCTCAATTTGTCTGAAAAATACTGGCCTATTCTCTAGTTAATACTGTTCACCGTTATCAGCAAGTAGTGTTGTTCCAAATCTTCCACATGTGGATTAAACAGGCATAATGGAATGAAAGTTTTATGTTATTTGAATTAACAGGTTTCCTTACTTTTTCTCTGGTTGTTAATTTTGCTCATTTATTTTGAGTGTTTTGCCCCTGTCTAACAGAACAGTGAGACCTGAGATCAATAATTGCTGAGAGCAAAAGCTGAACCACAGATTTTCCAGATCATGCTGAAGGGCAGTGCTGGCCTCTTATCTCTGCTTTTCCTGACATCCTTGGCTCAGGGAGGTTTCCCCTGCTGGAAGGGTTAATGTCACACCTCTGTCACTCCTGCAGGGCAAGGAACCACTGCTGAATCACTTGCTGCCATTGTAGAAGAATGTATTTTCTCTTCCTTTAGTGTTATTATGAATTGTTATTGATAGGCATTTGGAAAATGTTATTTATACTCAGAGGAATACTACACTTTTCTGCCTAAAGCTTCCCTTTGGTTATCTCTTTGTGCTCTTTATGCTTTGTCTAAACTCACACTTAGGCTGGAGTGGTTTGGGACTGTGGGTCTGGTGGCAGATGAACTGAGGTCTTGAATCTCAAGAGGACTTTGTGCCAGCAAATGATTCAAAATAAAGCTTTTGCTGAGGCACCTCTGGATAAACGATTACAGTCATTTGAAAGTAGGGCTCTGGAGGATGCTCAGGAGAACTTAGGTGTTTGCTGTGCAGGTCAAGATATTTTCTCAAACAAAGACAAATAATCAGGTGTTGAGATCTACTTGTGAAGGGTTTTCATCTCAGAGAGAAGAGGCAACGCATCGCGGAGGTCTCTGTATTGCCATGGGCTCTGGCAGATCCTCCAGGGATCAGTTTGGGAGTCCAGAATTGAAGCCCCTCACGAGCAAACCTTGCAGTGACAGCCACCAGGAGCATGTGTCACTCATGACACACAAAATCCACTGGTTTGTAATAGAAATGCTGTGTGAAATAGAACTCATTAGTTTCTCCTTTTTAGCTTTTAATCAGGAAATCCTGGGATCAACAAGCTGTGTTTGATTCCTGCAGGGTTCTTAGCTGTGATCCAGTCCCAGCCCAGGGGTACGGCTGCAGCTCTTCCAGCACAGGGAGTCCTAGATTTCATCCAGGGTAGTTCACACCTTGTATATAACCTTCACCTCTCCCTCTTAAGGAAACAGCTGAGGCCATCTTTGTGACGTTTTCTTCCTCTGAGATATTTGCAGTTCAAGCTCCTGTGCAGTATTTCAATATAATTTACATGTACAGTTCTCCCTGTGTACTTAACAATTTCATAAACAAAGAATTGCAATACTCACGAAGTCTGTCCTGTTCCCAGTGGTTGTTTATACTGTATGCTTGTTATTTTTTCTCCTGATGTCTGCCCACACTGCAAACCATGCCTGTTCAGCCTGCCCAGGAAGGAGGTTCACTCTTTTAGGCCGGAAAAATAAATGAATATTTTCATCCTTCCCACAGACCAAACTTGGGAGTCCAGGGCGGAGCAAGGCCAGTCCCCTAGAGGTTTTGGGTAAGCAAAACATCTGTGACACTGAGTGTGTGCTGGAGGTGGCTCTGAGCCTCTCACTGAACCAAGGGATTAACAGGGAGATCAGGGCTATTGTATGAATAGCAAGCCACAATAAAATATTAACTTGGATAGGCTTTAAACAGTTATTTCTGTGCAGCACAGCAGACTGGGGCAGGCAGTGACCTCTGTTTCTCACAGCCAGGGCTGATCATCCTGTGCCAATCAGCGAGCTCAGGTTCAATCTGTCTTTGGAGAGTGAGCAGCCTCCCACCATCCACCCATGTCCCACAGCAACCAAGTATACCAA
>JAPFBE010000097.1:0-155640 GCA_034336665.1 Luscinia megarhynchos | reverse complement strand
TCTTTTTTTTTTTTTTTTTTTTTTTTTTTTTTTTTTTTTTTTTTTTTTTTTTTTTTTTTCATGTATTGTTTCTCCCAATTTCTAATTTCTTCCTAGTCTCTTCTAAAATTCCTCATAGTCTCTAAATTCTCTAAAATTCTCTTAAATTTTGAAATTTCTCCCAATTCCCCTAAAATTCTAAATTTCCTAAATTTCAAATTCCAAATCCTCCCAAACTCCCCTGAACTTCTCCTAATTTCCAAATTTCTCCCCAAATTTCACCCAAATTTCTTCCAATTTCCAATTTCTCCCAACCCCTAAATTCTAATCTTCTAAATTTCTCCCCCTAAATTCCCACCTCTAATTCTCTAAATTTCTCCTTAAATTTCCCAAGTCTCTAAATTTTCCTAATTCTCCTCAAATCCCTAAATTTCCCTTAAATTTCTCCTAAATTCCCACCCCAATTTTTCTCTATTTTTCCTAAACTCCCAATCTTCCTAAATTCCTCCAAATTTCTCAAATTCCCCTAAAATTCTCTAAATTCTCCTAAATTCTCCCCAATTTCCTAAAATTCTAAATTCCTCCCAAATTTCTCCCCAATTTCCCTTAAATGCCTCTAAATTTCCCCTTAGTAATTCTCTAAAATTTCTAGAAATTTTCTCCTAAATTTCTCCTTAAATTCTCCCAGCCTCCTAATTCTCCTGGAATTTCTTCCCAATTCTCCTGGAATTCTCCTCTTAGTGCTCTTAAAATTTCTCTATAATTTCTCAATTCTCTCCCAAATTTCTCCTAAATTTCTCCCCTAAATTTCATGAACCTCCCTCCCAATAGAACTTCCCTTAAATTTCTCCTCTACCTCCTGAAATTTCTCCCACTTCTCCTAAATTTTCTCCTTAAATTTCTCCCACTTCCTAAATTTCTCCTCAAATTTCTCTAAATTCCCAAATTCCTTCTAAATTTCCTAAACTCTGAATTTTCCCAAATTCCTCCCAAATTTCTCCCGAATCTCCCGACTTCCCCTACACACTCCTTAAAGTCTCCTGTACCTCCTCTGTAAAACTCTTAGAAATTTCTCCTCAAATTTCTCCCAAATTTCTCTAAATCTCTCCCAAATTTCCTCTCAAACTCTCTCCAAATTCTCTTTCTAAATTTCACCAACTCTTCCTAAATTTCTCCCCATATTTCCATCTAAATCTCTAAAATTCTCCTGCACTTCCTTAAAATTTTCCCAAATTTTCCCACTGTGGGTCCCCACCTCTAAAATCTCCCAATCCTCCCAAATTTCCTACGCAAATTTCCCCAAAATCCCTCTGAAATTTCTCTGTACCTCTGTACCCTCCTCTCAATTCCTTAATTTTTCCTCAAACTCCTGGCTCCTGAAATTCCTTTCCTGAAATTCTCCCCACCTACTGAAATTCCCTAAATTCTCCCATAAATTTTTTCAAATTTCTCCTCAAATTCTCCCTAAATTTCCTCCTCCCACCTCCTCAAATTTCCCGAAAACTTCCCTGCTAAATTCCCCATTTCCCAAAGCCTCCCTAATTTCTTTCTCAAATCTCTCTAATTTTTCTCTCTCTTAAACTCCTTTGAATTTTCCTCCCAAATTTCTCCTTAGATCTCCCCTGAAACTTCCTCACCCCTTCTAAATTTCCTTACTTTCTCACTTTCCAAAAATTCACCTTTTTCCCCCAAAGCTCCCTAAAGTCCTTAAATTCCTCCCAGTTCTTTTTCCTTAAATTTCTGTACCCTCTAAATTCCTCCCTCAGTTCTTCCCAAATTCCTCTTCTGAAATTTCTCACAAATCTCTGAATGTCCTCGCACATTCTTCCCCACCTCCTGACTTTTCCTGACCCTCCTCCTGCAAATGCATTTCCTGTACCTCTCACTTTCTTGTACTAAATTCTTCAGTCTCCACACAGTTCTCCCAGCCTCTCAGTACCTCTCAGCCTCCCACTTTCTCACTTTTTCCCAGCATTCTCACCTCTCAAACTCCTGAGTTCTTCCACTCTCCCGAAATTTTTCCCAAAGCCCTCTCACAAAATTCCTTTACTCTCTAGCCCCTTCACTCTCACTTCTCCCAGTCCTCCCCAAACTTCAAATTCTCCCTCATAAATCCTCAGCCTCTCATAGTTCAATTCCCTCAAACTCCCTGAATTTTCCTCAGTTTCCTCCCAAATTTCTCCCTGACCCTCTCGGAATTTACCTCTACAAATTCCTCACTGCTCCCTGTTTCCTTTCTACCTCTTTAAATTCTCTCATCTCTAAAGCCCTCTAAATTTCAGGAGTTCGCTGATGTTCAGATGCTTTTTTCAGTCTCGGATCCTTTCACAGGCAGCATGAGCCCTGACGGACATGTATCCAAATTCTGGGGATTTTGGAATTTGTAGACTTTTGGATTTCTTGTGACTTTTGGGGAAAATTCCTGGAATTCTGGGGGAAATTTTATCGAAATTTGAATTTTGGGAAAAATTTTGATGGAATTTTGGAGATTTTGAGGAAGTTTGAGAAAATGTGGAAGAAATTTTGGGAGAAATTTGGGAGTTTGGGAGAAATTTGGGGAAATTTTGGGGAATTTCGAAAATTTGGGGAAATTTGAGATTTTAAAGAGAATTTTGGAGAAAATGTGAAGAAATTTGGGGAGAAATTTGGGAGTTTAGAAAATTTTCGGAAATTTGAGAAATTGGTAGTTTTGGGGATTTTGGGGATAAAATTTGGGGAAAAATTTGTGATGAACTTGGGGAAATTTGGGGAAATTTCGAAATCTTTGGGGAAATTTGGATTTTGAGGAATTTAGAGAAAATTTTGGAAAATTTGGGGAAATTTTGGGAGAAATTTGAGAGAAATGCGAGAAATCTGGGAATTTTGAGAGAAATGTGGGGAATTTGAAGAATGTTTGAGCTTTGAGGAAAATTTGGGAAATTTAGGAATTACTGGGGAAAATTTTTAGATTTTGGGGAATTTGGGAATTTTAGGGGAATTTTGGGATTTTAAAAGTGATTTGGGAATTCTGGGAAAATTTGGGGCATTTTGTGAATTTTGGGACTTTGGTATTTTTTAGAGATTTTAGGGTTTGGATCTGGGGGTGGGAATCTGGGGAGTTTTAGGGAAACCTTTTGGAGAATTTCTTTGGGGATTTCTTTACGGGAATCTTTTGGGGAGCTTTTGGATTTGGGTGGGCGGAATTTGGGATTTTTTGGGGAATTTTTGGGGAATTTTTGGGAAATTTTTGGGAAATCTTTTGGGGAGTGTGATGGGAATTTTGGGGAAGTTCTGAGGCTTTTTGGGGGATCTGGGGATCTGGGAAACCTGAGAAAATCCCTGGGGCATTTTGGGGAATTTTGGGGGTTTTTGGTAACTTTCATGCGTAGGAGCTTTAGGATCTGGTGGGAATTTGGGATTTTGGGGAAACCTTGGGGAATCCTTTTTGGGGATCTTTTGGGAATTCCCTGTGGCTTTGGACCTTGTGTGGGAACTTTGGGATCTTTCGGACTTTTTGGGGAATTTTTTGGGAAAACTTTTGGGGGAAATCTTGATTTGAGGCTTTTGGGGGACGTGGATCTGGGAATCCTGGGAAAATTTAGGGCATTTTGGGGAATTTTTCAGGGGTTTTTCTTGTACTTTTGGGTGTTTTAGGGAGTTTGGGATTTGGGGTTGGGAATTTGGGATTTTTTGGGAATTTTTGGGAGGAATTTTTGGGGGGATTTATTGGGAAATTTTTTTCGGATTTTTGGAATTTTTAGGATCTCGGGATTTGGGGGGTGACAATTGGGATTTTTGGGGAATTTTTTGGGGATTTTTTGGGATCTGTTTGGGAATTTTAGGAGTTTGGGATTTGGGGATGGGAATTTGGGATTTTTGGAGCATTTTGGGGGAATTTTTTGGGGGAATTTTTCAGGTGGGGAATTTTTTTGGGGGATTTTTGGGGAAGTTTTCGAATTTTTTGGAACTTTTTGGGAATTTTAGGGGTTTGGGATTTGAGGGTGGAAATTAGGGACTTTTTTGGGGAATTTTTCGGGAATTTTTTGGGAATTTTAGGGGGTTTTGGATTTGGGGACGGGAATTTGGGATTTTTGGGGAATTTTTTGGGGAATTTTTTGGGAAATTTTTGGGGGAATTTGATGGGAATTTTGGGGAAAATTTGAGATTTTTGGGGGATTTGGGATTTGGGAATTTGGGGGAAATTTGGGGGATTTTTGGTGATTTTTTTGTGAATTTTGGGGGGGTCTTTTTGTATTTTTGGGAATTTTAGTGAGTTTGGGATTTGGGGACCAGGGAATTTGGGAATCTTTTCGGAATTTTGGGAACTTTTGAATTTTAGGGTTTTGAGATTTGGGGGTGGGAATTCTGGGATTTTTCGGGATTTTGGGGGGATTTTGGGGAATTTTTTGGGGAATTTTTTGGGAACTTTTGGCTGAATTTTAGGGGTTTGGGATTTGGGGACGGGAATTTTTCGGGAATTTTTGGGGGAATTTTTTGGGGAATTTTTGGGGAACTTTTTTGGGAATTTTCGGGGTTTTTGGATTTGATTTTTTGGGGAATTTTTGGGATCTGGGGGCGGTTCTGAGGCTGATTTAATCAAATCTGAGCCGATTTTTGGGGCCGATTTTGACCAAATTTTGGCCGATTTGGCCGCGGGTTTCGGGTTTCTGTGGCTGGGGGATGGGGGATTCGGGGATTTTGGGGATTTTGGGGATTTTTTGGGGGTTTTGGCTCCTTATCCGGCGCGGGCGGGACGGGTTCGTGGCGTTCCACACCAGCAAGTACCGGCTGCACTACCTGGAGACGCCCTCGGGGCTGCGCCTGGCGCTCAACACCGACCTGGGCGTGGCCAGCGCGCGCGAGGCGCTGCAGCACATCTACAGCAACGTGAGTGCCCAAAATGTGTCCCAAAATATGTGTCCCAAAAATATCCCAAAATATCCCAAAGTATACAGAAATATAGAGAAATATACCGAGATATAGAGAGATGTACAGAAATGTGCAGAAATGTACAGAAATATCCCCAATCCGGGCCCTGCAGCACATCTACAGCAACGTGAGTGCCCAAAATGTGTCCCAAAATATCCCAAAAGTATCCCAAAAATATCCCAAAGTATACAGAAATATCCCTAAATATAGAGAGATGTAGAGAAATGTACTGAAATATCCCCAATCCGGGCCCTGCAGCACATCTACAGCAACGTGAGTCCCCAAAATGTGTCCCAAAATGTCCTAAAATATCCCAAAAATATCCCAAAATATCCCAAAAATATATCCCATAATATCCCAAAAATATATCCTAAAATATCCTGAAATATCCTGAAATATCCCAAAAATATATCCCAAAATATCCCAAAAATATATCTCAAAATATCCCAAAATATATTCCATAATATTCCAAAAATATATCCCAAAATAGCCCAAAAATATCCCAAAATATATCCCAAAATATCCCTAAATATACAGAAATATACTGAAATATAGAGAAATATAGAGAAATGTACAGAAATGTACAGAAATATCCCCAAATATCCCAAATCCGGGCCCTGCAGCACATCTACAGCAACGTGAGTGCCCAAAAAATATCCCAAAATATCCCAAAATATCCCAAAATATAACTCAAAATATCCCAAAAATATATCCCAAAATATCCCAAAATATATCCCAAAAATATATCCCAAAATATTCCAAAAATATCCCTAAATATACAGAAATATATCCCAAAATATCCCAAAATATATCCCAAAATATCCCTAAAATATCCCAAAAATATATCCCAAAATATCCCAAAAATATATCCCAAAATATCCCAAAATATTCTGAAATATCCCAAAAATATATCCCAAAAATATCCCTAAATATACAGAAATATACTGAAATATACAGAAATATACAGAGATGTACAGAAATGTACTGAAATGTACTGAAATATCCCCAATCCGGGCCCTGCAGCACATCTACAGCAACGTGAGTGCCCAAAATGTGTCCCAAAATATCCCAAAATATCCCAAAATATCCCAAAAATATACAGAAATATAGAGAAATATACCGAGATATAGAGAGATGTACAGAAATGTACAGAAATATCCCCAATCCGGGTCCTGCAGCACATCTACAGCAACGGGAGTGCCCAAAAAACCCAAAATGTGTCCCAAAATATCCCAAAATATCCCAAAATATGCACAAATATACAAAAATATAGAGAAATGTACATAAATATAGAGAGATATACAGAAATGTACTGAAATGTACTGAAATGTCCCAATCCGGGTCCTGCAGCACATCTACAGCAACGTGAGTGCCCAAAATGTGTCCCAAAATGTCCTAAAATATCCCAAAAATATCCCAAAATATCCCAAAAATATATCCCATAATATCCCAAAAATATATCCTAAAATATCCTGAAATATCCTGAAATATCCCAAAAATATATCCCAACATATCCCAAAAATATATCTCAAAATATCCCGAAATATACCAAAAATATATCCCAAAATATCCCAAAAATATCCCTAAATATACAGAAATATATCCCAAAATATGCCAAAAATATATCCCAAAATATCCCAAATATCCCAAAAATATATCCCAAAATATCCCTAAAATATCCCAAAAATATATCCCAAAATATCCCAAAAATATATCTCAAAATATCCCAAAATAGCCCAAAAATATATCCCAAAAATATCCCCAAAATATCCCATATATCCCAAAAATATCCCAAAATAGCCCAAAAATATATCCCAAAATAGCCCAAAAAATATCTCAAAATATCCCAAAATAGCCCAAAAATATATCCCAAAAATATATCCCAAAATATCCCAAAATATATCCCAAAATATATCCCAAAACAGCCCAAAATGTATTCTAAAATATCCCAAAAATATATCCCGAAATATCCCAAAAATATTTCCTAAAATATATCCCAAAATATCCCAAAAATATCCCAAAATATCCCAAAAATATATTCTAAAATACCCTGAAATTTCCCGAAATATCCCAAAAATATATCCCAAAATATATCCCGAAACAGCCCAAAAATATCCCAAAATATCCCAAAATATATCCCAAAATATCCCAAAAATATATCCCAAAATAGCCCAAATATCCCAAAAATATATCCCAAAATATCCCAAAATATCCCAAAAAAAAAAATCCCAAAATATCCCAAAAATATATCCCAAAATGAGCCAAAAAAACCCCCAAAAATCCCAAAATTCGGGTCCTGAAAACCCAAATTTCCAACCCAAATCCTGAAATCCGGATCCTGAAATTCTGTCTGAGATTGGAAAATCAGCTCTGAGAAATAATCGGATTTTTTTCCCAAAAAATGGGATTTTTCCCCAAAAAATGGGATTTTTTTTCCCCAAAATAATGGGATTTTTTCCAAAAAAAATGGGATTTATCCCCCAAAATAATTGGATTTTTCCTCTAAAATAATGGGATTTTTCCCCCTAAAAAATGGGATTTTCCCCCCTAAAAAATGGAATTTTCCCCCTAAAAAATGGGATTTTTTCCCCAAAATAATGGGATTTTTTCCAAAAAAAATGGGACTTTTTCCCCCTAAAAAATGGGGGTTTTGCCCTAAAAAATGGGATTTTTTTTCCCAAAATTGCCCTAAAATAATGAGATTTTTCTGCCAAAATTTCCTCAAAGTGATGGGATTTTTCTCCCAAAATAATGGGATTTATCCCCAAAATAATGGGATTTATCCTCAAAATAATGTGATTTTCCTCCCAAAATAATGGGATTTTTGCACAAAATAATGAGATTTTTCTCCCAAAATTGCCCCAAAATAATGGGATTTTTCCCCCTAAAAAAAGGGATTTTTCCCCAAAATAAAGGGATTTTTTCCCCAAGACAATGGAATTTTTCCCCAAAATAATGGGATTTTCCCCCAAAATAATGGGATTTTCTCCCCTGAAAAATGGGATTTTTCCCCCAAAAATGGGATTTTCCTCCCCAGAATAATGGGATTTTTCCCAAAAAAAAGAAAGGGATTTTTGCCCCTAAAAAATGGGATTTTTTCCCCCCCAAAATGGGATTTTCCTCCCCAGAATAATGGGATTTTTCCCAAAAAAAAAAGGGATTTTTGCCCCTAAAATGGGATTTTTCCCCCCAAAATAATTGGATTTTACCAAAAAATAATAGGATTTTTCCCCAAAAAAATGGGATTTTTGCCCCTAAAAAATGGGATTTCTGCCCCTAAAAAATGGGATTTTTTCCCCCAAAATAATGGGATTTTTCCCCTAAAAATTGGGATTTTCTCCCCTAAAAAATGGGATTTTTGCCCTAAAAAATGGGATTTTCCTCCCCAAAATAATGGGATTTTTCCCCAAAAAAATGGGATTTTTGCCCTAAAAAATGGGATTTTTGCCCCAAAATAATGGGATGTTCTCCCCTAAAAAATGGTATTTTCTCCCCTAAAAAATGGGATTTTTGCCCTAAAAAATGGGATTTTCTTGCCCAAAAAATGGGATTATCCTCCCCAAAAAATGGGATTTTTTCCCCCAAAATAATGGGAT
The DNA here is from genome assembly GCA_034336665.1 of Luscinia megarhynchos. Taxonomy (NCBI): domain Eukaryota; kingdom Metazoa; phylum Chordata; class Aves; order Passeriformes; family Muscicapidae; genus Luscinia; species Luscinia megarhynchos. Next base: position 147,157 of record JAPFBE010000097.1, on the reverse strand, counting down.
TTTTCTGCCAAAATTTCCCCAAAATAACCGGATTTTTCTCCCAAAAGAAAGGAATTTTTCTGCCAAAGTTGCCCCAAACACTTGGGATTTTCCTCCCAAAATAATGGGAATTTTTCCCCAAATTTCCCCAAACTAATGGGAATTTCCTCCCAAAATTATGGGATTTTTCTCCCCAAATTCCCACGAAAATATCGGGATTTTTCCTCCAAAATTCCCCCAAAATATTGGGATTTTCCTCCCAAAATAATGGGAAATTTTTGCCAAAATTGCCCTAAAATAATGATATTTTTTCTCCTGAAATAATAGAATTTTTCTCTCAAAATTTACCCAAAACAACAGGATTTTCCCCAAAAAAATAATTTGGATTTTCCCCCAAAATATTGAGATTTTTTCCCCCAAAATTGCCCCAAAATAAGAGGAAATTTTGCTTTTTCCCTCAAAATATTGAGATTTTTTCCCTTAAAATCCCATTAATTCCCCCAAACGCCCCAATTTCCCCCCAAATTTGGGATTTTCCCCCAAAATAACCCAAAATTTCCCCGAATTTGGGTTTTTTTTTGCAGCTTTTCGTGGAGTTGGTGGTGAAGAATCCGCTGTGCCCGCCCCGGGCGCCGGTGCAGAGCCTCCTGTTCCGGCAGCGCCTGGACGCCTTCGTGCGCTCGCTGCCCTACTTCGGGCCCAGGAACCCCAATTCCTGACCCTAAAACCCCAAAAATTCCCAAAAATCCCAAATTTCTGACCCCAAAAACCCCAAAAATCCCCCCCAAAAAATCCCCCAAATCCCGGATCAAACCCCCAAACCCGCCCCCTGTTCCGGTGATTCGCCTTCGTGCGCTTCGCTGCCCGACCTCCGGCCCAGGAACCCAAATTCCTGACCCTAAAACCCCAAAAAATCCCAAAAATCCCAAAAATCCCAAAAATCCGAAAAATCCAAAATTCCTGACCCCAAAAACCCCAAAAATCCCCCCCCACAAAAAATCCCCCAAATTCCGGATCAAACCCCAAACCCGCCCCTGTTCCGGTGACGCCCAGCCGCCATTTCGCTGCCCGACTTCGGGCCCAGGAACCCCAATTCCTGACCCTAAATCCCCAAAAAAATCCCAAAAAATCCCAAATTCCTGACCCCAAAAACCCCCCCCAAAAAATCCCCCAAATTCCGGATCAAACCCCAAACCCACCCCTGTTCCGTGGCGATTGCAGTCCCTTTCGCTGCCCTACTTCGGGCCCAGGAACCCCAATTCCTGACCCTAAATCCCCAAAAATTCCCAAAAATCCCAAATTTCTGACCCCAAAACCCCAAAAATCCCCCCAAAAAATCCCCAAATTCGGATCAAACCCCCAAACCCGCCCCTGTTCCGTGACGCTTCGTGGCTAAGCTGCTCGACTTCGGGCCCAGGAACCCCAATTCCTGACCCTAAATCCCCAAAAATCCCAAAAATCCCAAATTCCTGACCCCAAAAACCCCAAAAAATCCCCCCAAAATCTGACCCCCAAATTCGGATCAAACCCCAAACCCGCCCCCCTGTTCCGAGTGACACCTTTCAGTGCTTCGCTGCCGACCTCGGGGCCCAGGAACCCCAAATTCCTGACCCAAAAAATCCCAAAAATCCCAAAAATCCCAAATTTCTGACCCCAAAAACCCCAAAAATCCCCCCCAAAAAATCCCCAAATTCGGATCACACCCCAAACCCGCCCCCTGTTCGGCGCTTACGTCTCATGCTGCCTGACTTCGGGCCCAGGAACCCAAATTCCTGACCCTAAATCCCCAAAAATTCCCAAAAATCCCAAATTCCTGACCCCAAAACCCCAAAAATCCCCCAAAAATCCCCAAATTCGGATCACACCCCAAACCCGCCCTGTTCGGCGGCGCCGTCGGCTCGCTGCCCGACTTCGGGCCCAGGAACCCAAATTCCTGACCCTAAAAAATCCTAAAAATCCCAAAAATCCCAAATTTCTGACCCAAAAACCCAAAAATCCCAAAAAATCCCAAATTTCTGACCCAAAAACCCCAAAAACGCCCCCCAAAAAATCCCCAAATTCGGATCAAACCCCAAAATCCCAAAAATCCCCAATTTCTGACCCAAAAATCCCAAATTCCTGACCCCAAAACCCCAAAAAATCTAAAATTCCTGACCCCAAAAACAACCCCCCAAAAACCCTCAAAAAATCTCCAAATTCCTGACCCAAAACCCAAAACCCCAAATCCTGACCCAAAAATCCCAAAAATTCCCAAAATCCCAAATTCCTGACCCCAAAAATCCCGAATTACTGACCCAAAAATCCCAAAAATCCCCCAAAAATCCCCAAAAATCCCAAATTCCTGACCCCAAAAATCCCAAAAATCCCCAAAATCCCCAAATTCCTGACCCCCAAAAATCCACAAAATCCCAAATTCTTGACCCCAAAAATCCCAAATTCCTGACCCAAAACCACAAAAAACCCCCCAAAAATTCCCCAAATTCCTGACCTTAAAACCCCCCAAAATCCCAGAAAATTCCAAATTCCTGACCCAAAAATTGCAAAATCCCAAATTCCTGACCCCCAAAAATCCCAGAATCCCCAAATTCCTGACCCAAAATCCCCCAAAATCCCCAAATTCCTGACCCCAAAACCCCCAAAATCCCAAATTCCTGTCCCCAAAAAACTCCTCAAAAAATCCCCAAATTCCTGACCCAAAAACCCAAAAAACCCCAAATCCTGACCCCAAAAAACCCCAAATCCTGACCCCAAAAAACCCAAAATCCTGATTGACAGACTCCAAAACCCCCAAAAACACCCCAAACCCCAAATGTCTGAGACAGACCCCAAATTCCTGACTGACAGACCCCAAAAACCCCCAAATCCTGGCCCCAAACCCCAAAAAACCCCTAAATTCCTGACCCCAAAACCCCCAAAAATCCCAAAAAATCCCGAATTTCTGACCCAAAACTCCCCAAAAACACCCAAATCCTGATTGACAGACCCAAAAATCCCAAAAAACCCAAATTCCTGACTCCAAAAACCCAAAAAGCCACAAATCCTGACCCCAAAAAACCCTCCAAATCCTGACCTCAAAAACCCCAAAAAAACCCAAATCCTGATTGAAAAACCCAAAAAACCCCAAATCCTGACTCAGACCCCCAAACTGCAGAATGAGACCCCAAAAATCCCAAATCCTGACTGACAGACCCCAAAATCCAAAAAATCCCCCAAAAATTCTGAATTCTGACCCCAAAAATCCCCAAATTCCTGCTAAAACCCCCCAAAAAACCCCAAATTCCTGAGCCCAAAACCCCAAATAATCAAAAAAAACCCCAAATCTTGATTGACAGACCCAAAAAACCCCAAAATTTCCTAAATCCTGACCCCAAAAAACCCCAAAACCCCCAAAATCCTGATCCAAAAAACCCCCAAAATTCGAACTGAAACCCCAAAAATTCCCAAAATCCCAAACTGGGACCCCAAAATTCCCAAAATTCCCTTTTGGGGTCGCTCCCCTAATTTAAATAAATTTGCATAAATCTAATTTAAATAAATTTGCATATGTCCTTTTTGGTCATTTCCTGGTGGGGGAGGGGCTGGAGGGGGTCCCCAAATTTTCCTGAGATTTTCCAAAAATTTCCCTGAAATTTGCCAAAATTTTCCCGAAAAAATTCCCAAATTTTCCTGAAATTCCCCAAATTTTTTTTCTCAAATTTTCCCAAATTTTCTCAAAAATTTTCTAAAATTTCCCTGAAATTTCCCAAAAATTTCCCTGAAATTCCCCAAATTTCCCTGAAATTCCCCAAAATTTTTTCCTCAAATTTCCCCAAATTTTTCCCAAAATTTTCCCAATTTTTCCTGAATTTCCCCCAGATTTTCCCAGAAATTTTCCCAAATTTTTCCTGCAATTCCCCAAATTTTCCTGAAATTTCCCAAAAATTTCCCTGAAATTTCCCAAATTTTTTGTCTCAAATTTCCCCAAATTTTCCTGAAATTTCCCCAAATTTTTGCACAAATTTCCACAAATTTTCCTTGAAACTCCCCAAATTTTCCCCGAAATTTCTCCCAAATTTCCCCTGAAATTTCCCAAAAATTTCCCAGAAATTCCCCAATTTTTTCCCGAAATTTTCCCAAATTTTCTCAAAAACTTCCCAAAATTTTCCCTGAAATTTCCCAAAAATTTCCCCAGAAATTTCCCCAAATTTTCCTAAAATTCCCCAAATTTTCCCTAAAATTTCCCAATTTTTTCCTCAAATTTCCTCAAATTTCCCCTGAGATTTTCCCAAATTTCCCTGAAATTTCCCCAAAATTTTTTCCACAAATTTTCCCAAATTTTTCTGAAATTTCCCAAAAACTTCCCAGAAATTCCCCAAATTTCCCTGAAATTCCCCCAAATTTTTTCCTTAAATTTCCCCAAATTTTTTCCTGAGATTTTCCCAATTTTCCCCAAAATTTGCTCTAAAATTTCCCCAAATTTTCCTGAAATTCTCCCAATTTTTCCCAAAATTTTCCCAAAATTTTCCAAGAAATTTTCCCAATTTTTTCCTGCAATTCCCCAAATTTTCACTAAATTTTCCCAAAATTTTCCCTGAAATTTCCCAAAATTTTTTCCTCAATTTTCCCCAAATTTTCCTGAAATTTCCCAAAAATTTCCCAAAAATTTCCCTGAAATTCCCCAAAATTTCTTCCTGAAATTTTCCCAATTTTCCCCAAAATTTGATCTAAAATTTCCCCAAATTTTTACTCAAATTTCCACAAATTTTCCCTGAAATTCCCTCAAATTTTCCTAAAATTTCCCCAATTTTTCCCCAAATTTTCCCAAATTTTCCCAGAAATTTTCCCAAATTTCCCAGAAATTTCCCAAAATTTTTGCACAAATTTCCACAAATTTTCCTTGAAATTCCCCAAATTTTTCCCAAAATTTTCCCAATTTTTCCTGAAATTTTCCCAAATTTTTCCTGCAATTCCCCAAATTTTCTCTAAATTTTCCCCAAAAATTCCCTGAAATTTTCCCAAATTTTTCTGAAATTTTCCCAAATTTTTCTGAAATTTTCCCAAATTTTCTCAAAATTTTCCCAAAATTTTCCCTGAAATTCCCCAAAATTTTCCCCAAAATTTCCCAATTTTTTCCCCCCAATTTCCCCAAATTTCCCGGAAATTTTCCCGAATTTTTCTGGGATGGACTGGGATGAACTGGGTTATACTGGGCTATACTGGTTTATACTGGGTTATACTGGGCTATACTGGGTGATACGGGGTTATACTGGTTTATACTGGGTTATACTGGGCGATACTGGGCTGTGCTGGGTTGTACTGGGTTATACTGGGGTGTACTGGTGTATACTGGGCTATACTGGGCGATACTGGGTTATACTGGGTTATACTGGGCTATACTGGGTGATACTGGGGTGTACTGGGTTGTACTGGTTTATACTGGGTTATACTGGGCAATACTGGATTATACTGGGTTATACTGGGGTGTACTGGGTTATACTGGGTTATAATGGGTTGTACTGGTTTATACTGGGTTATACTGGGGTGTACTGAGCTGTACTGGTGTATACTGGGCTGCGCTGGCCTGTAGAGGCCTGTACTGGTTCATACTGGTTTATACTGGTTTGTACTAAATCACGGCGCCTTACACTGGTTTATTTTTGTCGATACTGGTTTGAACTGGTTTTTAACAGCCCATACTGGTCTATACTGGTCCATAAGGGTTTGCACTGCTCATGGTGGCCAAAACTGCTTTGTACTGGTCCATAATGGTGTATACTGGTCTGTACTGGTCTGGACTGGTCCATAATGGTCCATACTGGTCTATACTGGTCTATACTGGTCTATACTGGTCTGGATTATTCCATACTGGTCCGTACTGGTCTGTACTGATCCATACTGGTCTGTACTGTCTTGTACTGGTCCATACTGTCTAGTACGGGTCCATACTGGTCCATACTGGCCCATACTGGTCCATACTGGCCCATACTGGTCTATACTGGTCCATACTGGTCTATTCTGATCCATACTGGTCCATACTGGCCCATACTGGTCCATACAGGTCCATACTGGTCTATACTGGTCCATACTGGCCCATACTGGCCCATACTGGTCCATACTGGCCCATACTGGCCCATACTGGTCCATACTGGTCCATACTGGTCTATACTGGTCCATACTGGTCTATCCTGGTCCATACTGGTCCATACTGGTCCATACTGGTCCATACTGGTCTATACAGGTCCATACTGGTCCATACTGTCCTGTACTGGTTCATACTGGTCCCATACTAGTCTATACTGGTCCATACTGGTCCATACTGGTCTATCCTGGTCCATACTGGCCCATACTGGTCCATACGGGTCCATACTGGTCCATACTGGCCCATACTGGGTCCATACTGGTCCATACTGGCCCATACTGGTCTATACTGGCCCATACTGGTCCATACTGGTCCATACTGGTCCATACTGGTCTATACTGGTCCATAATGGTCTATCCTGGTCCATACTGGCCCATACTGGTCCATACTGGTCCATACTGGTCCATACGGGTCCATACGGGTCCATACTGGTCCATACTGGCCTATACTGGTCCATACTGGCCCATACTGGCCCATACTGGTCCATACTGGTCCATACTGGTCCATACCGGGTCCATACGGGTCCATACTGGTCTATACTGGCCCATACTGGTCTATCCTGGTCCATACTGGTCCATACTGGTCCATACTGGTCTATACAGGTCCATACTGGTCCATACTGTCCTGTACTGGTTCATACTGGTCCATACTAGTCTATACTGGTCCATACTGGTCCATACTGGTCTATCCTGGTCCATACTGGCCCATACTGGTCCATACTGGTCCATACTGGTCCATACTGGCCCATACGGGTCCATACTGGTCCATACTGGCCCATACTGGTCTATACTGGCCCATACTGGTCCATACTGGTCCATACTGGTCCATACTGGTCTATACTGGTCCATAATGGTCTATCCTGGTCCATACTGGCCCATACTGGTCCATACTGGTCCATACTGGTCCATACGGGGTCCATACGGGTCCATACTGGTCCATACTGGCCTATACTGGTCCATACTGGTCCCATACTGGCCCATACTGGTCCATACTGGTCCATACTGGTCCATACGGGGTCCCACATACGGGTCCATACTGGTCTATACTGGCCCATACTGGTCTATCCTGGTCCATACTGGTCCATACTGGTCCATACTGGTCTATACAGGTCCATACTGGTCCATACTGTCCCGTACTGGTTCATACTGGTCCATACTAGTCTATACTGGTCCATACTGGTCCATACTGGTCTATCCTGGTCCATACTGGCCCATACTGGTCCATACTGGTCCATACTGGCCCATACTGGTCTATACTGGCCCATACTGGTCCATACTGGTGCCCCCGCTCCCTGATTGGCCGCCGCCCCTCTCGGCCCCGCCCCTGTTGCCGGGCGGAACGGCCGGACACAAAATGGCCGCCGCCTTCCCACGTGACCGCGCAGCCGAGCGCTGATTGGCCACTCCACGCGAGGGCGGGCGGGGCTTCGTGAGGCGGAGGCCAATAGGAACGCATTGCACGCCGGGTGGGCGGGGCTTAAGGATAAACGGACCAATAGGAACGCGTCGCGCTGGGGGTGGGCGGGGATTTGGGATGAACGGGCCAATAGGAACGCGGCTCGCGCGCGGGCGGCGGCCAATGGGAGCGCGCGGGGCGAATTTGAAGCGGCGGCGGCGACAGCGACGGGCGGCGAGGTGAGGAGCGGGAGGTTGGGGCGGTTTAAGGGGGAATTTTGGGGATCCTGAGGGGATTTAGGGGTGCCCAGGGTTTTCTGAGGGAAATTCGGGGGTGCTGAGGGGGAACTGGGGGGGTCCTGAGGAGAAACTAGGGGCTCCTGAGGGGAATTGAGGGGTCCTGAGGGGAGTTTCTGAGGGGAATGGGGGGTCCTGAGGGGATATTGGGGGTCCTGAGGGGGATTTAGGGGTCCTGAGGGAATTTCTGAGGGGAATTAGGGAGTCCTGAGGGGATATTGGGGGGTCCTGAGGGGGATTTAGGGGGTCCTGAGGGGAATTTCTGAGGGGAATTGGGGGGTCCTGAGGGGATATTGGGGGTCCTGAGGGGGATTGAGGATCCTGAGCGGGTTTCTGAGGGGAATTGGGGGTCCTGAGGGGACACTGAAGGAACTGGAGGGTTCTGAGGGAGTTTCTGAGGGGAACTGGGGGTGCTGAGGGGATATTGGGGGTCCTGAGGGGATTTAGGGGTCCTGAGGGAATTTCTGAGGGAATTGGGGGGTCCTGAGGGGATGTTGAGAGAATTGGGGGTCCTGAGGGAATTTCTGAGGGGAACTGGGGAGTCCTGAGGGATATTGAGATAATTTGGGGATTCTAAGGAGGTTTCTGAGGAAGATTCAGGGAATGCTGAGGGATATTGGGGGTCCCAGAGAGCGTTTCTGAGAGGAACTGGGGGTGCTGAGTGGATATTGGGGGGTCCTGAGGGGGATTTAGGGTCCTGAGGGGAATTTCTGAGGGAACTGGGGGGTCCTGAGGGATGTTGAGAGAATTGGGGTGTCCCGAGGGGGTTTCTGAGGGGAATTGGAGAGTCCTGAGGGATATTGAGATAATTTGGGGATTCTGAGGAGGTTTCTGGGGAAAATTCCGGGAATGCTGAGGGGATATTGGGGGGTCCTGAGGGGTTTCTGAGGGGAATTGGGGGTCCTGAGGGGATAGCTGAGAGAATGGAGGGATTCTGAGGGAATTTCTGAGGGAAATTGAGGGGTGCTGAGGGATATTGAGAGAATTGGGGATCCTGAGGGAATTTCTGAGGGAAATTGGGGAGTTCTGAGGGAATTGAGGTATTAAGGGGATATTGAGAGAATTGAGGGTCCTGAGGGGGTTTCTTGGGGAAATTGGGGTTCTGAGAGAATTGGGGAATTCTGAGGGGAGTTTCTAAGGGAATTGAGGGGGTGCTGAGGGGATATTGGGGGGTCCTGAGGGGGATTTAGGGGTCCTGAGGGAATTTCTGAGGGGAATTGGGGGTCCTGAGGGGATGTTGAGAGAATTGGGGGGTCCTGAGGGGGTTTCTGAGGGGAACTGGGGCGTGCTGAGGGGATTTTGAGAGAATGGGGGATTCTGAGGGGGTTTCTGAGGGGAAATTGGGGAGTCCTGAGGGGTTCCTGAGGGAAATTTAGGGGTCTTAAGAGGATATTGAGGGAATTGGGGATCCCTGAGGGGGTTTCTGAGGGGAATTATGGGGTGCTGAGGGGATATTGGGGGGTCCTGAGGGGGGATTTAGGGGTCCTGAGGGAATTTCTGAGGGGAACTGGGGGTCCTGAGGGATACTTAGAGAATGGAGGGATTCTGAGGGGGTTTCTGGGGGAAATTGGGGGTGCTGAGGTGGTTTCTGAGGGGGATATTTGGGGTCCTGTGGGGATTGAGGTATTGGGGGTGCTGAGGGAATTTCTGAGGGGAATTGGGGCATCGTGAGGGGATACTGAGATAATTTGGGGGATTCTGAGGGGTTTCTCGGGGAAAATTGAGGGTCCTGAGGAATTTTGAGGGGGGATTTAGGGGTCCTGAGGGGGCATCTGGGGGTCCTGAGGGGATACTGGGAGAATTTGGGGATTCTGAGGGGGTTTCTGGGGGAATTGGGGGTCGTGAGGGGGATTTAGGGGTCCTGAGGGAATTTCTGAGGAAATTGGGGGGTCCTGAGGGGATATTGAGAGAGTGGGGGATCCTGAGGGGTTTTTCTGAGGGAAATTGGGGAGTCCTGAGGGGATATGAGATAATTGAGGGGTCCTGAGGGAGTTTTGAGGGGGAATTGGGGGAATCCCTGAGGGGATATTGGAGATAATTTGGGGATTCTGAGGAGGTTTCTGGGGAAAATTCGGGAATGCTGAGGGGATATTGGGGGTCCCGAGAGCGTTTCTGAGAGGAACTGGGGGTGCTGAGGGGATATTGGGGGTCCTGAGGGGGATTTAGGGGGCCTGAGGGAATTTCTGAGGGGGTAGGGGGTGCTGAGGGGATATTGAGAGAATGGGGATTCTGAGGGGGTTTCTGGGGAAATTGGGGTGCTGAGGTGGTTTCTGAGGGGATATTTGGGGGTCCTGTGGGGGGTATTGAGGTAATTGGGGGGTGCTGAGGGAATTTCTGAGGGAATTGGGCATCGTGAGGGATACTGAGATAATTTGGGGATTCTGAGGGGTTTCTGGGGAAAATTGAGGTTCTGAGGGAATTTTGAGGGGATTTAGGGGTCCTGAGGGCATCTGGGGGTCCTGAGGGGATACTGGGAGAATTTGGGGATTCTGAGGGGTTTCTGGGGCTGAATTGGGGGTCGTGAGGGGGATTTAGGGGTCCTGAGGGAATTTCTGAGGGGAATTGGGGGTCCCTGAGGGATGTTGAGAGAATTGGGGGGTCCTGAGGGGGTTTCTGAGGGGAATTGGGGGTCCTGGAGGGATATTGAGATAATTTGGGGATTCTGAGGAGGTTTCTGGGGAAAAATTCGGGAATGCTGAGGGGATATTGGGGGGTCCTGAGGGGATTTAGGGGTCCTGAGGGAATTTCTGGGGGAAATTGGGGTGTCCTGGGGACATTAGGGGGTCCTGAGGGATATTTGGGTCCTGAGGGGGTTTCTGAGGGAAACTGAGGGTTCCCCTGATGAATTTTGGGGGTCCCCTGATGGATTTTTAGGTTTCCCCTGATGGATTTTGGGGGTCCCTGATGAATTTTGGGGGTTTTCTGATGGATTTTGGGGTCCCCTTGTGGATTTTTGATGTTTCCTGATAAATGTTGGGGGTCCCCTGATGAATTTTGGGTTTCCCTGATAAATTTTGGGGGTCTCCTGATGGATTTTGGGGTCCCCCTGATGGATTTTTGGGTTTCCTGATGGATTTTGGAGTCCCCCTGATGAATTTTGGGGTCTCCCTGATGAATTTTTGGGGGTCTCCTGATGAATTTGGGGGTCCCCTGATAAATTTTGGGTTTCCCCGATGAATTTTGGGGGTCCCCTTTGTAGAATTTTGGGGGTCCCCTGATGGATTTTGGGTTTCCCCGATGAATTTTTGGGGGTCCCTTGTGAATTTTTGGGGGTCCCCCACCTCGTTTTGCCCCCCCCAGGATGGCACAGAAGGGAGAACGCGGCCCCCACCCTCACTAAGGTGAAACCCTCCCCAATTTTTGGGCTCTCCCTCCCCCAATTTTGGGGGGTGGATTTTTGGGTGACTCCCTGCCCGTGTCCCTCTCCCTCCCCCCACCAGAGTGGCCCCTCCCCCACCCCGGTGCCTCGCAAGGGATCCCCAAAGTGGGATCCACCTGGGAAAGCACTGCCAGGTAAGGGGGGGAGGGGATTGGGGGATTTTGGGGGGTCCTGGGGGATTTTGGGGGTTCCTGGAGGCGATTTTTGGGGGTCCTGGGGGATTTTGGGGGTCCTGGGGGATTTTGGGGGGTCCTGGGGATTTTTGGGGTTTTTGGGGGTCCTGGGAGGATTTTGGGGGTTCCTGAGGCGCATTTTGGGGGATTTTGGGGGGTCCTGGGGGAATTTTGGGGATTTTGGGGGGTCCTGGGGGGATTTTGGGGGGATTTTGAGGGGTCCTGGGGGATTTTGGGGGTTTCCTCATGCGGGATTTTGGGGGTCCTGAGGGGAATTTTGGGGGATTTTTAGGGGGATTTTGGGGGTTCCTGAGGAGATTTGGGGGGTTCCTGGGTGGTTTTAGGGGAACTTGGCTGGTCCTGGGGGGATTTTTGGGGAGAACTGGGGGATTTTGGGGGCGTTTTGGGGTCCCAGGTGTGTTTTAGGGGTCCCAAAGGCAGTTCTCAGTCAGTTTTGGGGAGTCCCAAGGGCAGTTTGGGGGTCCCAGGGCAGTGTTTGGGGTCCCAGGTGTGTTTTTGGGGGTCCCAAAGGCAGTTCTCAGTCAGTTTTGAGGGTCCCAGGGCAGTGTTTGGGGTCCCAGAGGCAGTGTTTGGGGTCCCAGGTGTGTGTTTGGGAGTCCCAGGTGTGTGTTTGGGGAGTCCCAGGGGCAGTTTGGGCCGTTTTTTGGGGTGCTGACCCCCATCCCCAAGCGCCGGGCGGAGTGCCCTGGAGCTCAGCTGCAGCACGCCCTCCCCACCCGTGTGGGAGTGACGAGTGGGGACAGGGGGGCACTAGGGGGGCACTGGGGTGACATTGGGGTGACACTGGGGTGACAATGGATGACACTGGGAGTGACACTGGGGTGACACTAGGGGTGACACTGGGGTGACATTGAGGTCACTGGGGTGACACTGGGAGTGACATTAGGGGGTCCCTGGGGTGACATTGGGGTGACTTTGGGGGTGACATTAGGGGTCCCTCGGGTGTCACTGGGGTGACACTGGGGTGACACTGGGATGACACTAGGGGGTCCCTGGGGTGACTTTGGGGTGACTTTGGGGGTCCGCTGGGACCCCAAAGGGTGGCACTGGGGGTGACCCCCAAATCAGGAGCGTTCCCCACCTGCCCCAGAGCCCCTCACCTATCCCAGAGTGTGTCTCACCTGTCCCAGTGTGTCTCACCCTGCCCAGGTGTGTCCCTCCCTATCCCAGTGTGTCTCACCCTATCCCAGGTGTGTCTCACCTGCCCCCAGGTGTGTCTCACCTGTCCCAGTGTGTCTCACCTGTCCCAGAGCCCTCCCTGCCCAGGTGTGTCCCTCACTGCCTAGGTGTTCCTCCCCTGCCCAGGTGTGTCCCTCACTGCCCAGGTGTGTCCCTCCCCTATCCCAGCTGTCCCTCCCTATCCCAGCTGTGTCCCTCCCCCTGCCCAGCTGTGTCCCTCACTGCCCAGGTGTGTCCCTCACCTGTCCCAGCTGTCCCTCCCCTGCCCAGGTGTGTCCCTCCCCTGCCCAGGTGTGTCCCTCACCTGCCCAGGTGTGATCCCCTCACCTGTCCCAGCTGTCCCTACCTATCCCAGGTGTGTCCCTCCCTATCCCAGCTGTCCTCTCCCTATCCCAGGTGTGTCTCACACTGCCCAGGTGTCTCACCTATCCCAGGTGTGTCCCTCCCTATCCCAGTTGTCCCTCCCTGCCCAGGTGTGTCTCACCTGCCCAGGTGTGTCCCCTCCCTATCCCAGCTGTCCCTCCCTATCCCAGCTGTCCTCCCCTATCCCAGCTGTCCCTCCCTATCCCAGGTGTAGTCTCACCTGCCCAGGTGTGTCTCACCTATCCCAGGTGTGTCCCTCCCCTATCCCAGCTGTCCCTCCTATCCCAGCTGCTCCTCCCCTGCCCAGGTGTGTCTCACCTGCCCAGGTGTCTGTCTCACCTATCCCAGCTGTCCCTCCCTATCCCAGCTGTCCTCCCTGCCCAGCTGTCCCTCACCTGCCCAGGTGTGTCCCCCAGGCTCCCTTCTCAGCTGGAGGATTTCGAGATCGGCCGCTCGCTGGGTAAGGGCAAGTTCTGACAACGTGTACCTGGCTGAGCGCGCTCCGGCTTCCTGGTGGCTCAAGGTGCTCTTCAAGTCCCAGGTGGAGCAGGAGGCGTGGAGCACCAGCTCAGGAGGGAGATCGAGATCCAGAGCACACCTCAGGTACACCCTGGGCACACCTGGGGGCACCTGGGACACAGCTGGGGGGAAACACACCTGGGACACACCTGGGGGCACCTGGGGGCACACCTGGAGTACACCTGGATACACGTGGGACACACCTGAGGGCGTGGAGCACCAGCTCAGGAGGGGAGATCGAGATCAGAGCACACCTCAGGTACACCTGGGCACACCTGGGGGCACACCTGGATACACCTGGGGAAACACACCTGGGACACACCTGGGGGCACCTGGGGCACACCTGGGGGAAAACACACCTGGGACACACCTGGGGGCACCTGGGAGCACACCTGGATACACCTGGGACACACCTGGGACACACCTGAGGGCGTGGAGCACCAGCTCAGGAGGGAGATCGAGATCAGGCACACCTCAGGTACACCTGGGCACACCTGGGGCACCCTGGATACACCGGGGGGAAACACACCTGGGACACACCTGGGGCACCTGGGGGCACCTGGGAGCACACCTGGATACACCTGGAACACACCTGGATACACCTGGGCGGAAAAACACACCTGAGATACACCCTGCGGGGACACCTGGGGGCACCTGGATACACTTGGGGAAAACACACCTGGAACACACCTGGGGGGAGAAACACACCTGGATACACCTGGGACACACCTGGATACACCTGGGGAGGGAAAAACACACCTGAGATACACCTGGGGCACACCTGGGGGAAAAACACACCTGGGGACACCTGGGGGAACCACACCCTGAGCACACCTGGACAAACCTGGGACACACCTGGGGACACCTGGGGGAGAAACACACCTGAGCACACCTGGGGAAGGGGGGCACACCTGGGACACACCTGGGAATTCTTGGGGGGGGACTTTTAGGGTTTTTGCGGGATTTCAAATTTCCTTTAGGGATCCAAATTTTGGGGGTGTTTTGGGGAATTTTTCAGGAATTTTTGGGGGGAATTTTTGGGGGGAAATTCAGGAAAATTTTGGGAAATTTTTCAGGAAATTTTTAGGTGGTTTTTCTTGGAGAAATTTTTAGAATTTTAAGGGGAAAATTTGTAGCAATTTTGGGGGAGTTTGGAGGGATTTGGGAGAAATTTGAGGGTTTTGGGGGTTGGGATTTGGGGAAGAAATTGGAGACCAATTTTTTGGAATCTTTTGGGGGAATATTTTTTGGGAATTTTTTGGGAATTTTTTGGAGAATTTTGGGGAATCTTTTGGGGAATCTCTGGGGAATTTTTTCAGGGAATTTTTTGGAATTTTTTGTGGAAATTTTTGGGGGAATTTTCTTTGAGGAATTTTTTAGTGAATTTTCTGGGTGAATCTTTTGGGGATTTTTTGGGAATTTTTTGGGGAATTTTTTGCGGAAAATTTTTGGGGAATTTCTTTTGGGGGAATTTTTTGGGAATTTTTTTGGGAATTTTCTTTGGAGAATTTTTAGGGGATTTTTTTGGGGAACTTTTGGGGGAATTTTTGAAGAATTTTTGGGGAATTTTTCGAATTTTTCTGGAATTTTGGGGAATTTTTGAGGAATTTTTGGGGAAATTTTTGGGGGAATTTTTTGTAGAAATTGTTTGAGGGAACTTTTTTGGGGAATTGTGAACCTTTTGGGGGAGAGGGGATGTTTGAGGGAAATTGTTTGAGGGAATTTTGTGGGGAAATTGTTTTGGATTTCTGGGAGACTTTTGTGGATTTTTTTAGGCAATTTTTTTGACATTTTGGCACCCCAGACACCCCCAAAATACTCAGGACTGTACCATTAGTGACCGGGGGGGGGGGGGTTGGGATATTTTTGTGGCTTCCCTCAGGAGTTTTGGGGGTTCTCTGGGAGGCTCCAAATTTTGGGAATCCTCATTTTTTGTGGGGTCCCCTCCCCAGGCACCCCAACGTTCTCCAGACTCTACAACTATTTCCACGACCCGGCCGAGTTTTCCCTCATCCTGGAGTTAAGCCCCTCGGAGAGCTCTACTAAGGAGCTGCTAGCAGCTGCGGCGCCTGGGCAGCCACCAAGGACTGCCACAGTGGGACCCCAAAACCCCAAAATCACCCCTAAAATCGGGATCAGGGACCCCAAAAACCCCCAAAATCGGGATCAGGGACCCCCAAAACCCCCCAAAATCACCCAGATTCCGGGAGCTCTACAAGGAGCTGCAGCTGCCGGGCCCTGGACGCCACCAGGGGCGTGACCACGGTGGGACCCCAAAACCCCAAAATCACCCCAAAAATCGGGATCAGGGACCCCAAAAACCCCCAAAAATCGGGATCAAGGGACCCCAAAAACCCCCAGAATCACCCCAGAATCCCAGGGGAGCTCTACAAGGAGCTGCAGCTGCCCGGCGCCTGGGCGCCACCAGGACTGCCACAGTGGGACCCCAGAGCCCCAAAATCACCCCCAAAATCGGGATCAGGGACCCCAAAACCCCCAGAATCACCCCCAAAATCACCCCAGATTCGGGGGAGCTCTACAAGGAGGCTGCAGCTGCTGGCGCTCTGGACGCCACCAGAACTGCCGCAGGTGGGACCCCCAAAACCCCAAAATCACTTCAAAAAAATCAACTCAGGGACCCCAAAACCCCAAAATCAACTCCCAAAATCGGGATCAGGGACCCCAAAAACCCCCAGAATCACCCCAAAATCACCCCAAAAAGCAACTCAGGGACCCCAAAAACCCCCAAAATCTCCCCAGAATCCCCCAAAATCATCCCGGAACCACCTCAAAATCACCCCAAAAATTGAGTCAAGGACCCCAAAAACTGAGTCAGGGACCCCAAAATCGGAATCAGGAACCCCCAAAACCCCCCAGGCACCCCAAAATCACCCCAAAAATCATCCCAAAAATCACCTCAATATCTGACTCAAGCACCCCAAAAACCCCCCAAATCACCCCAAAATCGGGATCAGGGAGCCCAAAAACCCCGAAAATCACCCCAAAAATCAACTCAGGGTCCCCAAAAACCCCTAAATTCACCCCAGAATCCCCAAAAATCATCCCGGAATCACCTCAAAATCACCCCAAAATCGGGATCAGGGACCCCAAAAACCCCCTAAAATCCCCCCAAATCACCCCAGAATCCCAAAATCGGGGATCAGGAACCCCCAAATCACTAAAAAACTGAGTCAGGGACCCAAAAATCACCCCAAAATCAGAATCAGGGACCCCCAAAAATCACCCCAAAATCTGACTCAGGGACCCCAAAATCAACCCAAGTTCACCCCAGAATCGGGAATCAGGGACCCCAAAAACCCCCCAGGCACCCCAAAATTGGAACCAGGGGGAGCCCAAAGTCACCCCAAAAAATCAACTCAGGGACCCCAAAAACCCCAAAATCAACCCAAATTAGGGATCAGGGACCCCAAAAATCCCCCAAATTCACTCCCAAAAATCGTAACCAGGGACCCCAAAAACCCCAAAAATCGGGATCAGGGATCCCAAAAACCTAGAATCACCCCAAAAATCAACTCAGGGACCCCAAAAACTCCAAAATCAGCCCAAAATCTGACTCAGGGACCCCAAAAACCCCCAAAAACTTACTCAAGAACACCAAAAACTCGAAAAAACAACATTAGGGACCCTAAAAATAACCCCAAAATCAGAATCAGGAACCCCAAAATCACCCCAAAAATCATCCCAAAATCACCCCAAAATCTGACTCAGGGACCCCAAAATCACCCCAAAAATCGGGGATCAGGGACCCCAAAACCCCCAAAATCACCCAAAAATCGGGAACCAGGGAGCCCAAAGTCACCCCAGAAATCAACTCAGGGACCCCAAAAACCCCAAAATCAACCCAAATTCGGGATCAGGGACCCCAAAATCCCCCAAATTCATCCCAAAATCGTAATCAGGGACCCCAAAAACCCCAAAATTTGGATCAGGGGATCCCAAAAACCCCCAAAATCACCCCGAAAGTCAACTCGGGGTCCCCAAAAACCGCTAAATTCACCCTGAAATCACCCCAAAATCTGACTCAGGGAGCCCAAAATCACCCCAAAAATCAACTCAGGGACCCCCAAAACTCCAAAATCACCCCAAAATCTGACTCGGGGGACTCCAAAAACCCCCAAAATCAGAATCAGAGACCCCAAAACCCCCCAGGCACTTGAAATCTCCCAAAAAATCATCCCAAAATCACCCCAAAAATCAGAACCAGGGAGCCCCAAAGTCACCCCAGAAATCACATCAGGGACCCCAAAAACCCCAAAGTCACCCCAAAAATCACACCAGGGACCCCAAAAAACTCCCCAGGCACCCGAAATTCACCCCAAATTCACCCCAAAATCTGACTCAGGGACCCCAAAAAACCCCCCAAATGAACTCAAGAACACCAAAAACTCGAAAAAACAACATTAGGGACCCCAAAATCAGCCCAAATTTGGCATCAGGGACCCCAAAAACCCCAAATTCACCCCAAAATCACCTCAGAGCCCCAAAATCGGGATCAGGGACCCCAAAAACCCCCAAAATCGGGATCAGGGACCCCAAAAACCCCCCAGGCACCCCAAAATCGGAACCAGGGAGCCCAAAGTCACCCCAAAAATCAACTCAGGGACCCCAAAAACCCCAAAATCAACCCAAATTCGGGATCAGGGACCCCCAAAAACCCCAAAATCGGGATCAGGGACCCCAAAACCCCCCAAAATCACCCCAAATCCACCCCAAAATTGGAATCAGGGACCCCAAAAACCGACTCAGGGACTTAAAAATCACCCCAAAAATTGGCTCAGGGACCCCAAAAACCCAAAAAAAGAACAGTAGGGACCCCAAAATCAGCCCAAAATTGGAACTGGGGACTCCAAACCCCCAAATTCGCATCAAATCATCCCAAAATCACCCCAGGCACCCCAAAATCACCCCAAAATTGGGATCAGGGACCCCAAAATCACCCCAAAATCCCCAAAAATCACCCCAAAATTGGACTCAGGGACCCCAAAAACCCCAAAATCAGAATCAGAGACCCCAAAACCCCCCCAGGCACCCCGAAATCTCCCAAAAATCATCCCAAAATCACCCCAAAATCAGAACCAGGGAGCCCAAAGTCACCCCAAAAATCAACTCAGGGACCCCAAAAACCCCAAAATCAGCCCCAAAAATTGACACAAGGACCCCAAAAATCCCATCAGGGACCCCAAAAAAACCCTTAAAATCGCCCCAAAAACCCCCAAAACCGGGGGGGCTCCGGGGGTTTTGGGGTGCCCCGAGTCCATTTTTGGGGTTCCCAGGAGGATTTTGGGGTCCCCTGAGTGGTTTTTGGGGTTCCCTGAGTAGTTTTTGGGGTCTCCAAATCAGTTTTGGGGCTCCCTGAACCCCCTTTTTATCCTTTTCCCCCAGAGCTCCCGGTCGGAATTTGGGGGTTCCTGGGGGGATTTTGGGGGGATTTTGGGGTGCCCCGAGTCCATTTTTGGGGTTTCCAGGAGGATTTTGGGGTTCCCTGAGGGTTTTTTGGGGTCCCCCAAGATGATTTTGGGGTGCCTTGAACCCCAAATTTCAGCAGCTGGGGGAGAAGTTGCTGCCCCACAGCTCGGGGGATTTTGGGGGGACCTGTGGCAGATTTTGGGGGGGCTCCGGGGGTTTTGGGGTGCCCCGAGTCCATTTTTGGGGTTCCCAGGAGGATTTTGGGGTTCCCTGAGTGGTTTTTGGGGTTCCCTGAGGGGTTTTGGGGGTCCCCAAAATCACTTTTTGGGGGTCTCTTGGGATCCCTTTTTATCCTTTTCCCCCAGAGCTCCCGGTGGGAATTTGGGGGTTCCTGGGGGGATTTTGGGGTGCCCCGAGTCCATTTTTGGGGTTTCCAGGAGGATTTTGGGGTTCCCTGAGGGGCTTTTGGGGTCCCCAAATCACTTTTGGGGTGCCCTGAACCCCAAATTTCAGCAGCTGGGGGAGAAGTTGCTGCCCCAGAGCTCAGGTGGATTTTGGGGGGGTTCCTGGGGAGATTTTTGGGGGGTCTCAGGGGTTTTAGGGGTGCCCTGAGTCCATTTTTGGGGGTTCCCAGGATGATTTTGGGGGTTCTCTTGAGGGGTTTTAGGGGTTCCCTGAGGGGGCTTTTGGGGGTCCCCAAATCACTTTTGGTGTCTCTTGGATCCCTTTTTATCCTTTTCCCCCAGAGCTCCCGGTGGGAATTTGGGGGTTCCTGGGGGGATTTTGGGGTGCCCCGAGTCCATTTTCGGGGTTCCCAGGACGATTTTGGGGTTCCCTGAGTAGTTTTGAGGGTTCCCTGAGGGGTTTTTGGGGTCTCCATATCACTTTTGTGATCCCTTGGATCCCTTTTTATCCTTTTCCCCCAGAGCTCCCGGTCGGAATTTGGGGGTTCCTGGGGGGATTTTGGGGGGATTTTGGGGTGCCCCGAGTCCATTTTTGGGGTTCCCAGGACGATTTTGGGGTTCTCTGAGTGGATTTTGGGGTCCCCAAATCACTTTTGGGGCTCCCTGAACCCCCTTTTTATCCTTTCCCCCATTTAGAAGTTGATTCCCCCAGAGCTCCTGATGGAAATTTGGGGGTTCCTGGGGAGGATTTTGGGGGTTTTGGGGTGCCCGAGTCCACTTTCTTTTGGGGTTCCCAGGGACGATTTCGGGTTCCTGAGGGTTTTGGGGTCCCTGAGTAGTTTTTGGGGTCCCTTTAAATCAGTTCTGGGGTCCCTTTGATCCTTTTTATCCTTTTCCCCAGAGCTCCCCGGTGGGAATTTGGGGGTTCCTGGGGATTTTGGGGGTCTCTAGGGGTTTTGGGGTGCCCCTGAGGGTCCATTTTCGGGGTTCCCAGGACAATTTTGGGGTTCCCTGATGAGTTTTTGGGGGTTCCCTGAGTAGTTTTTGGGGTCCCAAATCAGTTCTGGGGAGTCCCTTGGATTCCCCTCTTTTTTATCCTTTTCCCCCAGAGCTCCCGGTGGAGATTTGGGGGTGTCTGGGGGGATTTTGGAGGTCCCCCGGTGGGTTGTGGGGGTTTTGGGGGGCCCCGAGTCCATTTTTGGGGTTCCCAGGAGGATTTTGGGGTCCCCTGAGTGGTTTTTGGGGTTCCCTGAGGGGTTTTTGGGGTCCCCAAATCAGTTTTGGGGCTCCCTGAACCCCCTTTTTTATCCTTTGCCCCATTTAGAAGTTGCTTCCCCCAGAGCTCCCGGTGGGAATTTGGGGGGATCCTGGGGGGTCTCTGGGGGTTTTGGGGTGCCCCGAATCCATTTTTGGGGTGCCCGTTCCATTTTTGGGGTGCCCATTGCGTTTTTGGGGTGCCCTGGCAGCTGATGGAGGAGCTGGCCGACGCCCTGCTGTACTGCCACGGGCGCAAGGTGATCCACCGCGACATCAAGCCCGAGAACCTCCTGCTGGGCCTCAAGGGCGAGCTGAAGATCGCCGACTTCGGGTGGTCTGTGCACGCCCCCTCCCTCAGGTGGGGCTGGGGAACATCTGGATTTATCTGGGATACAGCTGGGGCACAGCTGGATACATTTGGGGAACATCTGGGAGGGGTTTGGGGGTGACAAATGACTCAGAATTGTGGGTTTGGGGGTGAAAAACGGCTGAAAATGGCGGATTTGGGGGGGTCTGGGCAGGGTCCCTCCCTCAGGTGGGGCTGGAGAACATCTGGGGAACATCTGGATTTATCTGGGGCACATCTGGATACACTTGGGGCACATCTGGGAGGGGTTTGGGGGTGACAAGTGGCAGATTTGGGGGTGGAAAACGGCCGAAAATGGCGGATTTGGGGGGTCTGGGCAGGGTCCCTCCCTCAGGTGGGGCTGGGGAACAGCTGGGGCACAGCTGGGGGCACATCTGGATACATTTGGGGAACAGCTGGGAGGGGTTTGGGGGTGACAAGTGGCAGATTTGGGGGTGAAAAACGGCTGAAAATGGCGGATTTGGGGGGTCTGGGCACGCCCCCTCCCTCAGGTGGGGCTGGGGAACAGCTGGGGCACAGCTGGATTGACCTGGGGCACATCTGGATACATTTGGGGAACATCTGGATTTATCTGGGGAACATCTGGGAGGGGTTTGGGGGTGGAAAGTGGCAGATTTGGGGATGGAAAACTTGGCTGAAAATGGCGGATTTGGGGGGTCTGGGCAGGGTCCCATCCCTCAGGTGGGGGCTGGGCAACATCTGGGGGCACAGCTGGATTTATCTGGGGCACATCTGGATAGCGCTGGGGCACATCTGGATACATTTGGGGCACATCTGGGAGGGGTTTGGGGGTGACACGTGGCTCAGAGTTGGGGATTTGGGGACGGAAAACGCTCCAGGTGGTGGATTTGGGAAGTCTAGCACAGCCCCCTCCCTCAGGTGGGGCTGGGGAACATCTGGATTTAGCTGGGGCACATCTGGATACATTTGGGGAACATCTGGATTTATCTGGGGCACAGCTGGGCACATTTGGGGCACACCTGGGAGGGGGTTTGGGGGGTGACAAGTGGCAGATTTGGGGGTGAAAAACGGCTGAAAATGGCGGATTTGGGGGTTCTGTGCATCCCCCCTCCCTCAGGTGGGGCTGGGGAACAGCTGGGGCACAGCTGGAAACATTTGGGCAACATCTGGGGGCACAGCTGGGAGGGGTTTGGTGGTGACAAGTGGCAGATTTGGGGGTGAAAAACGGCTGAAAAATGGCGGATTTGGGGGGGTCTGGGCAGGGTCCCTCCCTCAGGTGGGGCTGGGCAACATCTGGGGAACACCTGGATTTTCCTGGGGGCACATCTGGGGCACATCTGGATTTACCTGGGGCACATCTGGGCGGGGTTTGGGGGCCGGGAATCGGCTGCAAGCGGCGGGTTGGCTGAGACCGGGGCACACCTGGGCACACCTGGGCGACTCTGCCACACCCCTGGCGGCCCCAGCTGTGCTCCAGCTGTGCTCCAGCTGTGCCCCAGCTGTGCTCCAGCTGTGCCCAGGCCTGTGTTTAACCCCTCAGGCGCCGCACGCTGTGTGGCACCCTGGACTACCTGCCCCCCGAGATGGTGGAGGGCGGCGGGCACGACGAGAAGGTGGATCTGTGGTGCCTGGGGGTGCTGTGCTACGAGCTGCTGGCCGGGCACCCCCCCTTCGAGAGCCCCTCTGCTGCTGACACCTACAGGAGGATCACCCAGGTGAGCACAGCTGGGCACAGCTGGACACAGCTGGGCACAGCTGGATGCCAAAAATCCCCGTGAAAATGAGAAAAACCTGCTCAAAACGGGCACCAAACTGAGCCAAATTCACCCAAACTGAGCCCAAATCCCCCCGGGAGAGCCCCTCAGGTGCTGACACCTACAGGAGGATCACCCAGGTGAGCACAGCTGGACACAGCTGGAGCACAGCTGGACACAGCTGGATGCCAAAAATCCCCGTGAAAATGAGACAAACCTGCTCAAAGCGGCACCAAATTGAGCCAAAATCACCCAAACTGAGCCCAAATTCATCCCAAACTGAGCCCAAATCCCCCGTGAGAGCCCCTCAGGTGCTGATACCTGCAGGGGGATCACCCAGGTGAGCACAGCTGGAGCACAGCTGGACACAGCTGGGCACAGCTGGATGCCAAAATCCCCGTGAAAATGAGAAAAACCTGCTCAAAACGGCACCAAAATCACCCAAATTCACCCAAACTGAGCCCAAATCCCCCCTGAGAGCCCCTCAGGTGCTGGTACCTACAGGAGGATCACCCAGGTGAGCACAGCTGGAACAGCTGGAGCACAGCTGGACACAGCTGGATGCCAAAAATCCCCGTGAAAATGAGACAGACCTGCTCAAAACGGCACCAAACTGAGCCAAAATCACCCAAACTGAGCCCAAATCCCCCCGTGAGAGCCCCTCAGGTGCTGACACTTGCAGGGGGATCAGCCAGGTGAGCACAGCTGGAACAGCTGGACACAGCTGGATACCAAAAAATCCCCGTGAAAATGTGTTAAACCTGCCCAAAACGGCACCAAAATCACCCAAACTGAGCCAAATTGACCCAAACCAACCCAAAACTGACCCAAACCAACCCAAACCAACCCAGAACTGACCCAAAGCACCCAGGTGAGCTCACCTGGCACATCTGGGCACTGAAATCCCCAAACAAAACCTGCAAAAAACCGACTCAAACCTGCCTGAAATCCACCCAAAACTGCCCCAAAAGCAGCCAGGGGAGCACAGCTGGCACAGCTGGGCACTGAAATCCCCGAAAACCTGACAGAACCAACCCCAAACACCCAGGAGAGCTCACCTGGGCACATCTGGGCACACCTGGGTCTCAAAATCCCCATGAAACGGAGCCAAAACTGCCCCAGAATCACCCAAAACTGCCCCAAAAATCACCCAAAACTGCCCCAAATCACCCAAAACTGCCCCAAAAATCACCCAAAACTGCCCTAAATCACCCAAAACTGCCCCAAAATCACCCAAAACTGCCCCCAAATCACCCAAAACTGCCCAAAATCACCCAAAACTGCCCCAAAAATCACCCAAAAACTGCCCCCAAATCACCCAAAACTGCCCCAAAATCACCCAAAACTGCCCCAAAATCACCCAAAAACTGCCCCAGATCACCCAAAACTGCCCCAAAATCACCCAAAAAACTGCCCCAAAATCACACAAAACTGCCCCAAATCACCCAAAACTGCCCCAAAAATCACCCAAAACTGCCCAAAATCACACAAAACTGCCCCCAAAATCACCCAAAAACTGCCCAAAATCACCCAAAACTGCCCCCAGAATCATCCAAAACTGCCCAAAATCACCCAAAACTGCCCCTAAGTCACATATCTGGGCACACCTGTCTCCACCTGTCCCACCTGTCCCACCTGTCCCACCTGTCCCCCCCTGTCCCACCTGTGCTCACCTGTCCCACCTGTCCCACCTGTGCTCTCACCTGTCCCACCTGTGCTCACCTGTCCCACCTGTCCCACCTGTCCCACCTGTCCCACCTGTGCTCACCTGTCCCACCTGTCCCACCTGTGCTCACCTGTCCCCCCTGTCCCACCTGTCCCACCTGTGCTCACCTGTCCCCCTGTCCCACCTGTCCCCCCTGTCCCACCTGTCCCACCTGTGCTCACCTGTCCCACCTGTGCTCACCTGTCTCACCTGTCCCACCTGTCCCACCTGTCCCACCTGTCCCACCTGTCCCACCTGTCCCCCTGTCTCTCACCTGTCCCACCTGTCCCCCCCCATCTCTCACCTGTCCCCCCTGTCCCCCTGTCCCACCTGTCCCCCTGTCCCCCCTGTCCCACCTGTCCCCCCTGTCCCCCCTGTCCCACCTGTCTCACCTGTCCCACCTGTCCCACCTGTCTCACCTGTCCCACCTGTCCCACCTGTCTCACCTGTGCTCACCTGTCCCCCCTGTCCCCCTGTCCCCCTGTCCCCCGCCTCTCACCTGTCCCCCTGTCCCCCTGTCCCCCCATCTCTCACCTGTCCCCCTGTCCCCCCCCGGCTCTCCCCAGGTGGACTCTGCACTTCCCTCACCACGCTCCCGAGGGCGCTAGGGATCTGATCCAGCTGCTGCTGCAGCGCTGCCCAGCTGCTGTGACTCCACGCTGGGTGCTGGGGCACCTTGCAAGTGGGCCACCCCGCAGGGTGCTGCCCCCGGGCTACTGCCCCAACTGACCTGTGAGTGACCCTGAGTGACCACAGACAGCACAGACTGACCAGTGACACCAGTGACTGACCAGTGACTGATCACTCGTGCTGGGGCACTCCTGGGTGCGGGCCACTCCCGCAGGGTGCTGCCCCCCGGTACTGCCCCCAACTGACCTGTGAGTGACCCTGAGTGACCCCTGAGTGACCCTTGGAGGACCACAGACAGCACACACCGACCAGTGACTGACCACAGACAGCACAGACTGACCAGTGACACTAGTGACTGACCAGTGACTGATCACCCGTGCTGGGCACTCCTGCGCGGGCCACTCGCAGGGTGCTGCCCCTCGGCTACTGCCCCAACTGACCAGTGAGTGACCCTGAGTGACCACAGACAGTACGGACTGACCAGTGACTGACCACAGACAGCACGGACTGACCAGTGACACCATGGACTGACCAGTGACTGACCAGTGACTGATCACCCTGCTGGGCACTCTGCAGGGGCCACTAAGAGGGTGCTGCCCCCTGGCTACTGCCCCAACTGACCTTGTGAGTGACCCCTGAGTGACCAGTGAGTGACCAGTGACACCAGTGACTGAGCAGTGACTGACCATTGACTGATCACCTGTGCTGGGGCACCCCTGGGTGCAGGGCCACTCCCGCAGGGTGCTGCCCCCGGGCTACTGCCCCAACTGACCTGTGAGTGACCCTGAGTGACCAGTGACTGACCAGTGACTGACCAGTGACACCATGGACTGACCAGTGACTGATCACCTGTGCTGGGGCACTCCCTGGTGCGGGGCCACCCCATGAGGGTGCTGCCCCCGGCTACTGCCCCAACCGACCAGTGAGTGACCCTGAGTGACCACAGACAGCACGGGCTGACCAGTGACCACAGTGACTGACCATGGACTGACCAGTGACACCAGTGACTGACCAGTGACACCATGGACTGACCAGTGACTGACCATTGACTGATCACCTGTGCTGGGGCACCCCTGGGTGCAGGGCCACTCCAGGAGGGTGCTGGCCACTGACCAGTGAGTCCTGAGTGACCTCTGAGTGACCCTGAGTGACCACTGACCCGCTCTGGACATTGACCATTGAGCCCTAAAACCCCAGAAACTGAACTCCCCAGACTCAGGACACTGCCCAGTGACTCCTGAGTGACCCCTGGACACTGCCAGTGACCTCTGAGTGACCCTCTGACTGGCACACTGACCACTGAGTGACCAGTGAGTGACCACTGACCTCTAAAACCTCAGACACTGCCCAGTGACCCCTGACTGACCCCTGACCCCTGACTGACCCCTGACTGACCCCTGACTGACCCTGACCCCCTGACTGACCCCTGACTGACCTCTGACCCCAGGACACTGCCAGTGACCCCAGAGTGACCCCAGGACACTGCCCAGTGACCCCTGACCCCCAGTTCCGCTTTTTGGGGTCTCTCCCCCACTGTTTGTATTTTGGGTCTCTGCCCTCCCCTGTTTTTGGTCTCTGCTGCCTCCCCCAATAAAATTGTTCTGGTTTACCTGGAGGTTTAGGTGGGAGGGCTGGGTCTCACAGTGACCCCCAATGTGACCCCAAAGTGACTTTCAGACCCAGTGACCCACATGACCCCACAGTGACCCCACATAGTGACCCCTAGAGACCCCATAGTGACCCCATAGTGACCCCAGACCCAAAGTGACCCATAGAGACCCCAAAGTGACCCCAAAGCCACCCCAAGTGACCCCAGAGTGACCCCACAGTGACCCCAGACCCAAAGTGACCCCAAAGCGACCCCACAGTGACCCCACAGTGACCCCACAGTGACCCCAAAGCTTACCCCTGAAAGTGACCCAACAGTGACCCCATAGACCCCCATAGAGACCCCATGAGACCCCATAGAGATAGAGACCCATAGAGACCCCATAGAGACCCATAGAGACCCCATAGAGACCCATAGAGACCCATAGAGCCCCATAGAGACCCATGAGACCCCATAGAGACCCATAGAGACCCCATAGACCCCATAGAGACCCCATAGAGACCCCCATAGAGACCCATAGACCCCATAGAGCCCATAGAGACCATAGGACCCCATAGGAGACCCATAGAGACCCATAGAGACCCATAGAGACCCATAGAGACCCATAGAGACCCATAGAGACCCATAGAGACCCATAGAGACCCATAGAGACTCCCATAGAGACCCATAGAGACCCCATAGAGACCCATAGAGACCCATAGAGACCCCATAGACCCCATAGAGACCCATAGAGACCCATAGAGACCCATAGACCCCATAGAGACCCCATAGAGACCCCATAGAGACCCATAGAGACCCATAGAGACCCCATAGAGACCCATAGACCCCTATAGAGACCCATAGAGACCCATAGAGACCCATAGAGCCCCATAGAGACCCCATAGAGACCCCATAGAGACCCCATAGAGACCCATAGAGACCCATAGGGACCCCATAGAGACCCCATAGAGACCCCATAGAGACCCATAGGACCCATAGACCCATAGGGACCCCATAGAGACCCATAGAGACCCATAGAGACCCCATAGAGGACCCATAGGACCCCATAGAGACCCATAGAGGGACCCATAGAGACCCATAGAGACCCCATAGAGACCCATAGAGACCCATAGACCCAGAGACCCCATAGAGACCCCATAGAGACCCATAGAGACCCATAGAGACCCATAGAGACCCATAGAGACCCATAGACCCCATAGAGACCCATAGAGACACCCCATAGAGACCCATAGAGACCCCTTAGGGGACCCATAGAGACCCATAGACCCCATAGAGACCCCATAGAGACCCATAGAGACCCCATAGAGACCCATAGAGACCCATAGAGACCCCATGAGACCCCATAGAGACAGAGACCCATAGAGACCCCATAGAGACCCATAGAGACCCATAGAGACCCATAGAGACCCATAGAGACCCATAGAGACCCATAGAGACCCCATAGGACGACCCCATAGAGACCCCCATAGGAGACCCATAGAGACCATAGAGACCCCATAGAGACCCATAGAGACGAGACATGAGACCCCATAGAGACCCCATAGAGACCCATAGAGACCCCATAGAGACCCCATAGAGACCCCATAGAGACCCCATAGAGACCCCATAGAGACCCATAGAGACCCATAGAGACCCCATAGAGACCCCATAGAGACCCACTTAGACCCCATAGAGACCCTCATAGAGACCCATAGAGACCCCCATAGAGACCCCATAGAGACCCATAGAGACCCATAGGGACCCCATGGGGACCCATAGAGACCCATAGAGACCCATAGGACCCCATGAGACCCCATAGAGACCCATAGAGACCCATAGAGGGACCCCATAGAGACCCATAGAGACCCTATAGGGACCCATAGAGACCCATAGAGACCCCATAGAGACCCCATGGGGACCCCATAGAGACCCCATAGAGACCCATAGGGGACCCCATAGAGACCCACTAGGGACCCACTTAGAGACCCATAGAGACCCCATAGAGACCCATAGAGACCCATAGAGACCCATAGAGACCCCATAGAGACCCCATAGAGACCCATAGACCCCATAGAGACCCCATAGAGACCCCATAGAGACCCATAGAGACCCATAGAGACCCATAGGGACCCCATAGAGACCCATAGAGACCCCATAGAGACCCATAGAGACCCCATAGAGACCCATAGAGACCCATAGACCCATAGAGACCCCATAGAGACCCCATAGAGACCCATAGAGACCCATAGAGACCCACATGAGACCCCCATAGAGACCCATAGAGACCCCCATAGAGACCCATAGAGACCCATGAGACCCCATAGAGACCCATAGAGACCCATAGAGACCCCATAGAGACCCCATAGGAGACCCACTAGAGACCCATAGAGACCCCATAGGACCCATAGACCCCATAGAGACCCATAGAGACCCATAGAGACCCCATAGAGACCCCATAGAGACCCATAGAGACCCCCATAGAGACCCATGAGACCCATAGAGACCCATAGAGACCCCATAGAGACCCCATAGAGACCCATAGAGACCCCATAGACCCCATAGAGAGACCCCATAGAGACCCCATAGAGACCCCATAGAGACCCCATAGAGACCCATAGAGACCCCATAGAGACCCCATAGAGACCCCATAGACCCCATAGAGACCCATAGAGACTCCCATAGAGACCCATAGAGACCCATAGAGACCCCATAGAGACCCCATAGAGACCCATAGAGACCCCACTAGACCCCATAGGAGACCCATAGAGACCCCATAGAGACCCATAGAGACCCATAGAGACCCCATAGAGACCCCATAGAGACCCATAGACCCATAGAGACCCCATAGAGACCCATAGAGACCCCATAGAGACCCATAGAGACCCCATAGAGACCCATAGAGACCCCCATAGAGACCCATAGAGACCCCATAGAGACCCCATAGAGACCCATAGAGACCCCATAGAGACCCCATAGAGACCCATAGAGACCCCATAGAGACCCATAGAGACCCCATAGAGACTCCATAGAGACCCATAGAGACCCCATAGAGACCCATAGAGACCCATAGAGACCCATAGAGACCCCATAGAGCCCCATAGAGACCCCATAGAGACCCCCATAGAGACCCATAGAGACCCATAGAGACCCCCATAGAGACCCATAGGGAGACCCCATAGGACCCCATAGAGACCCATAGAGACCCATAGAGACCCCATAGAGACCCCATAGAGACACATAGAGACCCACTTAGAGACCCCATGAGACCCCATAGAGACCCTGTAGAGACCCATAGAGACCCATAGAGACCCCATAGAGACCCATAGAGACCCATAGAGACCCATAGAGACCCCATAGGGACCCATAGAGACCCCATAGAGACCCCATAGAGACCCATAGAGACCCCATAGAGACCCATAGAGACCCCATAGAGGGACCCCATAGAGACCCATAGAGGGCCCATGAGACCCCATAGAGACCCATAGAGACTCCCCATAGAGACCCATAGAGACCCATAGAGACCCCATATAGGAGACCCCATAGACCCCATAGAGACCCATAGAGACCCCCATAGAGACCCATAGAGACCCCATAGAGACCCCATAGAGACCCATAGAGACCCCATAGAGACCCATAGAGGACCCATAGAGACCCATGGGAGACCCATAGAGACCCATAGAGACCCATAGAGACCCCATAGAGACCCATAGAGACCCATAGAGACCCATGGGGACCCCATAGAGACCCATAGAGACCCATAGACCCATAGGACCCATAGAGACCCATAGGGGACCCATGGGGACCCATAGAGACCCATGGGGACCCCATGGGGACCCTAGAGACCCCACATAGAGACCCATAGGGGACCCCATAGGGGGACCCATGAGACCCATAGGGACCCCATAGGACCCATGGACCCCATAGAGGACCCCATGAGGGACCCATAGGGGCCAGAACCCCATAGAGACCCATAGAGGACCCCATAGACCCATAGAGACCCCCATAGGGACCCCATAGGGGACCCATAGGACCCATAGACCCATAGGGGACCCCATGGGAGGACCCCATAGAGACCCATAGGGGACCCCATAGAGGACCCATAGAGACCCCCATAGAGACCCCCATAGGGAGACCCATAGGGGACCCATAGGGACCCCATAGAGACCCATAGAGGACCCATAGAGGACCCATAGAGACCCATAGAGGACCCCATGAGGGACCCATAGAGGGACCCCATAGAGACCCCATAGGAGACCCATAGAGACCCCATGAGGGACCCCATAGGGACCCATAGAGACCCATAGGGGACCCCATAGAGACCCATAGGACCCATAGGACTCCATAGAGGATCCCCAGGGACCCCATAGGGACCCCATAGAGACCCCATGGGAGACCCATGAGACCCATATAGAGGACCCATAGGGACCCCATAGGGGAGACCCCATAGGGACCCATAGAGACCCCATAGAGGACCCATAGAGGACCCCATAGAGGACCCATAGAGACCCATAGAGACCCATAGGGGACCCATAGAGACCCCATAGAGGACCCATAGAGACCCCATAGAGACCCCATAGGGGACCCATAGGGACCCATGAGACCCATAGAGACCCATAGAGACCCATAGAGACCCCATAGGCCCATAGAGACCCATAGAGACCCATAGAGACCCATAGAGACCCATAGGAGACCCATAGAGACCCATAGGGGACCCCATAGGGACCCCATAGAGACCCCATAGAGACCCATAGAGACCCACTAGAGACCCATAGGGGACCCCATAGAGACCCCATATGAGGACCCATAGAGACCCATAGAGACCCATGGGACCCATAGAGACCCCATAGAGACCCATAGAGACCCCATAGAGACCCCATAGAGACCCATAGAGACCCCATAGAGACCCATAGAGACCCCCATAGAGACCCATAGGGGACCCATAGAGACCCCATAGAGACCCCATAGAGACCCCATAGAGACCCATAGAGACCCATGAGACCCATAGAGACCCCATGAGACCCATAGAGACCCCATAGAGACCCCATAGGGGACCCCATAGAGACCCATAGAGACCCATAGAGACCCATAGGGGACCCATAGAGACCCATAGAGGACCCATAGGGAGACCCCATAGAGGACCCATAGAGACCCATAGAGACCCATAGAGACCCCATAGAGACCCATAGAGACCCATAGAGACCCATGGGAGACCCATAGGAGACCCCATAGAGACCCCATAGGGACCCATAGAGACCCATAGAGACCCCATAGAGACCCCATAGAGACCCCATAGAGACCCATAGAGACCCCATAGAGACCCATAGAGACCCATAGAGACCCATAGAGACCCCATAGAGACCCCATAGAGACCCATAGAGACCCATAGAGACCCCATAGAGACCCCATAGGGGACCCATAGAGACCCACTTAGAGACCCCATAGAGACCCATAGGGAGACCCATAGAGACCCATAGGAGACCCATAGAGGACCCATAGAGACCCCATAGAGACCCATAGAGACCCATAGAGACCCATAGGAGACCCATAGAGGACCCATAGGGGACCCATAGAGACCCATAGAGACCCATAGAGACCCATAGAGACCCCATGAGACCCCATAGAGACCCATAGAGGACCCATAGAGACCCCATAGAGACCCATAGAGGGACCCCATGAGACCCATAGAGACCCCCATAGAGACCCATAGAGACCCATAGAGACCCCATAGAGACCCCATAGAGACCCATAGAGACCCCATAGAGACCCATAGGAGACCCACTTAGAGACCCCATAGAGACCCATAGAGACCCCATAGAGACCCATAGAGACCCCATAGAGACCCATAGAGACCCCATAGAGACCCCATAGACCCCATAGAGACCCATAGAGACCCCATAGAGACCCATAGGGACCCATAGAGACCCCATAGAGACCCCCATGAGACCCCATAGGGAGACCCCATAGAGACCCATAGAGACCCCATAGGGAGACCCATAGAGACCCCATAGGACCCCATAGAGACCCATAGACCCCATAGAGACCCCATAGAGACCCCATAGAGACCCATAGAGACCCATAGAGACCCCATAGAGACCCCATAGAGACCCATAGAGACCCATAGGGGACCCCATAGAGACCCATAGACCCCATAGAGACCCCATAGAGACCCCCATAGAGACCCATAGACCCATAGAGACCCCATAGACCCATAGAGACCCCATAGAGGACCCATAGAGACCCATAGAGACCCCATAGAGACCCCATAGAGACCCATAGAGGACCCATAGGGGCCCATAGAGACCCCATAGAGACCCATAGAGACCCCCATAGAGACCCATAGAGACCCATAGAGACCCCATAGAGACCCCATAGAGGACCCATAGGGGCCATAGAGACCCCATGGAGACCCCATAGAGACCCCATAGAGACCCCATAGACCCCATAGAGGACCCATAGAGACCCACATAGAGACCCATAGGGAGACCCCATGAGACCCCATAGAGACCCATAGAGACCCATGAGACCCCATAGAGGACCCCATAGGACCCCCATAGAGACCCATAGAGACCCCATAGAGACCCATAGAGACCCCATAGAGACCCCATAGAGACCCATAGGAGACCCATAGAGACCCATGAGACCCCACTAGAGACCCATAGAGACCCCATAGAGACCCATAGGACCCCATAGAGACCCCATAGAGACCCATAGAGACCCCATAGAGACCCATAGGGACCCCATAGAGACCCATAGAGACCCATAGAGACCCATAGAGACCCCATAGAGACCCATGGGGACCCCATAGAGACCCCATAGAGACCCCATGAGACCCATAGAGACCCATAGAGACCCATAGAGACCCATAGAGACCCATAGAGACCCCATAGAGACCCCATAGAGACCCACTAGAGACCCCATGAGACCCATAGAGACCCCATAGAGACCCCATAGGGACCCATAGAGACCCCATAGAGACCCATAGAGACCCATGAGACCCCATAGAGACCCCATAGAGACCCATAGAGACCCATAGAGACCCATAGAGACCCCATAGAGACCCATAGAGACCCCATAGAGACCCATAGAGACCCATAGAGACCCATAGAGACCCCATAGAGACCCCATAGAGACCCATAGAGACCCATAGAGACCCATAGAGACCCATAGACCCCCATAGAGACCCATAGAGACCCCATAGAGACCCCATAGAGACCCATAGAGACCCCATAGAGACCCCATAGAGACCCATGAGACCCATAGAGACCCCATAGAGACAGACCCATAGAGACCCATAGAGACCCATAGGGAGACCCATAGAGACCCCATAGAGACCCATAGAGACCCACTAGAGACCCCATAGGGGGACCCATAGGGACCCCATAGAGACCCCCATAGAGACCCCATAGAGACCCACTAGAGACCCATAGGAGACCCATAGAGACCCATGGGGACCCATAGGGACCCCATGGGGACCCATGGGAGACCCCATAGAGACCCATAGGGGGCCCATAGAGACCCCATAGGGGACCCATAGAGACCCCATAGGGGACCCATAGGGGACCCCATAGAGACCCATAGAGACCCATAGGGGCCCATAGAGACCCATAGGAGACCCATAGGGGCCCATAGAGGACCCATAGGGGACCCCATGGGGACCCATAGGGGACCCATAGGGGACCCATGGGGGACCCCATGGGGACCCATAGAGACCCATGGGGACCCCATGAGGGCCCATAGAGGACCCCATGAGACCCCATAGAGACCCATAGAGACCCATGAGGGACCCATAGGACCCCATGGGACCCATGAGACCCCATAGGGGACCCATAGGGGACCCATGGGGACCCATGGGGGACCCCATAGAGGACCCCATAGAGGCCCATAGGGGACCCATAGAGACCCATAGAGACCCATAGAGGACCCCATAGGAGACCCCATAGGGACCCATAGGGGACCCCATAGGAGGACCCATAGGGGACCCATAGGGGGACCCCATAGAGGACCCATAGGACCCCATAGGGGACCCATAGGACCCCATAGAGGGCCCATAGGGGACCCATAGAGACCCATGAGGACCCATAGAGACCCATAGAGACCCCATAGAGACCCATAGGGGACCCATGGGGGACCCCATAGGACCCATAGGGGACCCATAGGGAGACCCATAGGACCCATAGAGACCCCATAGAGACCCATAGGGCCCCATAGGGGCCCATAGGGGGCCCATAGAGACCCATAGAGGACCCATAGGGACCCCATGGGGGACCCATAGAGACCCATAGAGGACCCCATAGAGACCCATAGGAGACCCATAGGGGCCCATAGAGACCCCATAGAGACCCATAGGAGACCCACTTAGAGGACCCATAGGGGACCCCATAGAGACCCATAGGGGACCCCCATAGGGGACCCCATAGAGACCCCATAGAGGACCCATAGGACCCATAGAGACCCATAGGGGACCCATAGAGACCCATAGGACCCATAGGACCCCATAGGGGGACCCATAGGGGCCCATAGGACCCCATAGAGACCCATGAGGACCCCATAGAGACCCATAGAGACCCATAGGGGGCCCATAGGGGACCCATAGAGGACCCCATAGAGACCCATAGAGGACCCCATAGAGACCCCATAGGGGGCCATAGAGACCCACTAGGGAGACCCATGAGACCCATGGGGACCCCATGGGGACCCATAGAGACCCATAGGGGCCCATGAGGACCCCATAGAGACCCATAGAGGACCCATGAGGGCCCACTGGGAGACCCATAGGGGACCCATAGAGACCCATAGGGGCCCATAGGAGACCCATGAGAGACCCATAGAGACCCATAGGGGCCCATAGAGACCCATAGAGACCCATAGAGACCCATAGACCCCATAGGGGACCCATAGGGACCCATAGAGGGACCCCATAGGGGACCCATAGGACCCATAGGGGACCCCATGGACCCCATGGGAGACCCATAGGGACCCACAGAGACCCCATGAGACCCATGGACCCATAGAGGACCCCATAGAGACCCATAGGAGACCCATAGAGACCCATAGGGGACCCCATAGGGGACCCATAGGGGACCCATAGAGGACCCATGAGGGACCCATAGGACCCATAGAGACCCCATGGGGACCCATAGGGGACCCATAGGACCCATAGGGACCCATAGAGGGACCCCATATGGGGACCCATGGGACCCCATAGAGAGGACCCATGAGACCCCATAGGGGACCCATGGGAGACCCCATAGAGACCCATAGGGGACCCATAGGGGACCCCATAGAGGACCCATAGGACCCCATAGAGACCCCATAGGGACCCATAGAGGACCCATAGAGACCCATAGAGGACCCATAGGGGACCCATAGAGACCCCATAGAGACCCCATAGAGGACCCATAGAGGGACCCATAGGACCCCATAGGGGACCCCATAGGGGACCCATAGGGGACCCCATAGAGACCCATAGAGGACCCATAGGACCCCATAGGACCCCATGAGGGACCCATAGGGGACCCATAGGAGACCCCATAGAGACCCATAGGGGACCCATGAGGACCCATGGGAGACCCCATAGGACCCACTTAGGGGACCCATAGAGACCCATGAGGGGACCCATAGAGGACCCATAGGGGACTCCCATAGGGGACCCATAGGGACCCCATAGAGGACCCATGGGGACCCATAGGACCCATAGGGGACCCACATGGGGACCCCATGGGGGACCCATGGGGACCCATGGACCCCATGAGACCCCCATAGAGGACCCCATGAGGGACCCATGAGGGGACCCATGGGGGACCCATGAGGGACCCATAGGGGACCCATAGAGGACCCATAGAGGGACCCATAGGGACCCATAGAGACCCATAGGAGACCCATAGAGACCCATAGAGACCCCATAGAGGACCCATAGAGACCCCATAGGGACCCCATAGAGACCCATAGGAGACCCCATAGAGACCCCATAGAGACCCCATAGAGGACCCATAGGGGACCCCATAGAGACCCATAGAGACCCATAGAGACCCCATAGAGACCCATAGAGACCCCATAGAGACCCATGAGACCCATAGAGACCCCCATAGAGACCCCATAGAGACCCATAGAGACCCCATAGAGACCCATAGAGACCCATAGGACCCCCATAGAGACCCATAGAGACCCATAGAGACCCCATAGGGAGACCCATAGAGACCCATAGGAGACCCATAGAGACCCATAGAGGACCCCATAGGGGACCCCATAGGACCCATAGAGACCCATAGAGACCCATAGAGACCCATAGGGGACCCCATAGAGACCCATAGAGGGACCCATAGAGACCCCATAGAGACCCCATAGAGACCCCATAGGAGACCCCATAGAGACCCATGGGAGACCCCATAGAGGACCCATAGGGGACCCATAGAGACCCCATAGAGACCCCATAGGGGACCCATAGGGATCCCATAGGACCCCATAGAGACCCCATAGGGGACCCATAGAGACCCATAGAGACCCCATAGAGGACCCATAGAGACCCATAGAGACCCCATAGAGACCCATAGAGGACCCCATAGGAGACCCATAGAGACCCCATAGAGGACCCATAGGAGACCCCATAGAGACCCATAGGGGACCCCATAGGGGACCCATGGGAGACCCCATGAGGGACCCCATAGAGACCCATAGAGGACCCCATAGAGGACCCATAGGGGACCCATAGGGGACCCATAGAGGGACCCATAGGACCCCCATGGGGACCCCATAGAGACCCATAGAGACCCCATAGAGGACCCATAGAGACCCCATAGAGACCCATAGGAGACCCATAGAGACCCCATAGGACCCATAGGGGACCCATAGAGACCCCATAGGGGACCCCATAGAGACCCATAGAGACCCATAGGGGACCCCATAGAGGGACCCCATAGAGACCCATAGAGGACCCCATAGAGACCCATAGGGACCCATAGAGACCCATAGAGACCCCATAGAGGGACCCATAGACCCCATAGAGACCCCCATAGAGACCCATAGAGGACCCCATAGAGACCCCATAGGAGACCCATAGAGACCCATAGAGACCCATAGAGACCCATAGAGACCCCCATAGAGACCCCATAGAGACCCATAGAGACCCCCATAGAGACCCATAGAGACCCCATAGAGACCCCATAGAGACCCCATAGAGACCCATAGAGACCCATAGAGACCCCATAGAGACCCATAGACCCATAGAGACCCATAGAGAGACCCATAGGGAGACCCCATAGAGACCCATAGAGACCCCATAGAGGACCCATAGGGGACCCCATAGAGACCCATAGAGACCCATAGAGACCCATAGAGACCCCATAGAGACCCATAGAGACCCATAGAGACCCATAGACCCCATAGAGACCCATAGAGACCCCATAGAGACCCATAGAGACCCATAGAGACCCCATAGAGACCCATAGACCCATAGAGACCCATAGAGACCCCATAGAGACCCATAGAGACCCATAGGAGACCCCATAGAGACCCATAGAGACCCATAGAGACCCATAGGAGACCCATAGAGACCCATAGAGACCCCATAGGGGACCCATAGAGACCCATAGGGGACCCATAGAGACCCCATAGAGACCCATAGAGACCCCATAGAGACCCCATAGAGACCCCATAGAGACCCCATAGAGACCCATAGAGACCCATAGAGACCCCATAGAGACCCATAGAGACCCCATAGAGACCCATAGAGACCCCATAGAGACCCATAGAGACCCATAGAGACCCCATAGAGACCCATAGAGACCCATAGAGACCCATAGAGACCCATAGGAGACCCATAGAGACCCATAGAGGACCCCATAGACCCATAGAGACCCATAGAGACCCATGAGGGACCCATAGGGACCCATAGAGACCCATAGAGACCCCATAGACCCCATAGGGACCCCATAGAGGGACCCCATGAGCCCCATGAGGGACCCCATGGGGACCCATAGAGACCCCATAGGGGACCCCATAGAGACCCCATAGAGACCCATAGAGACCCATAGAGACCCCATAGGGGACCCATAGGAGACCCCATAGAGACCCCATAGAGACCCATAGAGACCCATAGAGACCCCATAGAGACCCCATAGAGACCCCATAGAGGACCCATAGAGACCCATAGAGACCCCATAGAGACCCCATAGAGACCCATAGAGACCCATAGAGACCCATAGAGACCCCATAGAGACCCATAGAGACCCCATAGAGACCCATAGACCCATAGAGACCCCATAGAGACCCCATAGAGACCCATAGAGACCCATAGAGACCCCATAGAGACCCATAGAGACCCATAGGAGACCCATAGAGACCCATAGAGACCCATAGAGACCCCATAGAGACCCATAGAGACCCATAGAGACCCCATAGAGACCCCATAGGGGACCCATAGAGACCCCATAGGACCCCATGGGAGACCCATAGAGACCCATAGAGACCCATAGAGACCCCATAGAGACCCATAGAGACCCCATAGAGACCCCATAGAGACCCATAGGGACCCCATAGAGACCCATAGAGACCCATAGAGACCCATAGAGACCCATAGAGACCCCATAGAGACCCATAGGGACCCCATAGGAGACCCCATAGAGACCCATAGAGACCCATAGAGACCCATAGAGACCCCATAG
This sequence comes from Luscinia megarhynchos, assembly GCA_034336665.1. NCBI lineage: Eukaryota > Metazoa > Chordata > Aves > Passeriformes > Muscicapidae > Luscinia > Luscinia megarhynchos. The sequence continues at coordinate 107,983 of JAPFBE010000097.1, read as the reverse complement.
AGACCCATAGAGACCCATAGAGACCCCATAGAGACCCCATAGAGACCCCATAGGAGACCCATAGGGACCCATAGAGGACCCATAGAGACCCATAGGAGACCCATAGAGACCCATAGAGACCCCATAGAGACCCATAGAGACCCCATAGAGACCCCATAGAGACCCCATAGAGACCCCATAGGGACCCCATAGAGACCCATAGAGACCCCATAGAGGACCCATAGAGACCCATAGAGACCCATAGAGACCCATAGAGACCCATAGAGACCCATAGAGACCCATAGAGACCCATAGAGACCCATAGAGACCCATAGAGACCCCATAGAGACCCATAGAGACCCATAGGAGACCCCATAGAGACCCATAGAGACCCATAGAGACCCCATAGAGACCCATAGAGACCCATAGAGACCCCATAGAGACCCATAGAGACCCATAGGACCCCATAGAGACCCATAGAGACCCATAGAGGGACCCATAGAGACCCATAGAGACCCATAGAGACCCCATAGAGACCCATAGACCCCATAGAGACCCCATAGAGACCCCATAGAGACCCATAGAGACCCCATAGAGACCCATAGAGACCCCATAGGGACCCCATAGAGACCCATAGAGACCCATAGACCCATAGAGACCCATAGAGACCCCATAGAGACCCATAGAGAGACCCATAGAGACCCCATAGGGACCCATAGAGACCCCATAGAGACCCATAGAGACCCATGAGACCCCATAGAGACCCATAGAGACCCATAGAGACCCATGAGACCCCCATAGAGACCCATAGAGACCCCCATAGAGACCCCATAGAGACCCATAGAGACCCCCATAGGACCCCCATAGAGACCCCATAGAGACCCATAGGAGACCCCATAGAGACCCCATGAGACCCATAGAGACCCCATAGAGACCCATAGAGACCCCATAGAGACCCATATAGAGACCCCATAGAGACCCATAGAGACCCATAGAGACCCATAGAGACCCCATAGGAGACCCATAGAGACCCCATAGAGACCCATAGAGACCCATAGAGACCCATAGAGACCCCTATAGAGACCCATAGAGACCCCATAGAGACCCATAGAGACCCCATAGAGACCCATAGAGACCCATAGACCCCATAGAGACCCCATAGAGACCCATAGAGACCCCATAGAGACCCCATAGGAGACCCCATAGAGACCCCATAGACCCCATAGAGACCCATAGAGACCCCATAGAGACCCATAGAGACCCATAGAGACCCATAGAGACCCTATAGAGACCATAGAGACCCACATAGAGACCCATAGAGACCCCATAGGGGACCCCATAGAGACCCATAGAGACCCCATAGAGACCCCCATAGAGACCCATAGAGACCCCATAGAGACCCATAGAGACCCATAGAGACCCCCATAGAGACCCATAGAGGCCTCTACTATAGAGACCCATAGAGACCCATGACCCCACAGACCCCGCACCCCCTCCCCCTCTTTTCCTGCCTCTCCCTTTTCCCACCTCCTCCCCTCCCTCCTCCCCCGGGTCCCGGATGTTTCACGCCGCCCCCGCCGCCATTTTCCTGCTGCACCGACTCGCCTCCGCTCCGGGATGTGAGTGGGGGCTCGACCCCTCCCTCCCCCCGGGACCCCCCCCGAGCGCCCCCGGCTCCCCCGCCCCCTCCCCCACCCTCCCATCCCCTTCCCATTCCCGCCCTCCCCTCCCTCCCCATCCCGTGCTTTGGGGTGCCAGTGAGCTGGGGACCCCCCAACGCCCCCTCCCCCCACCCCGTCCCCTCTCCCTCCTCCCCATTTCAGGGAGCGAACTGGGAGCTGGGAGGCGAGCTAGGGCGCTGCCTCCCCTCGCCCCCGCCCCTGGGTTCCTATTTTTTAGAATCCGACGCAGAATCCGGGGGTGGGGAGGTGGGAAAATGAGAAAAACAAACCCAAAAAAAACCCCAAACCGGGAGCCCCTCCCCCACCTCTGCGGAGGGGCGCCCCTCCCCACAGCGGAAATTGGGGGGTGGGGGAGAGGGCAGACAGCGAGACTCCCCCAGGGGAGGGGAGGGGCCAGGGATTTGGGGTGGGGAGGGAGGGATGGGCGAGGTCACTGAGGGGACATTGGGGGGGGGGGGGGTCACTCGGGTGGGGGAGGGGCGTTGGGGACACCAAGGGGTCGCTCAGATTTTGGGGGTTCCCCCTGGGGTCACTCCGAGACATTTGGGGACGTTCCAGGGGTCCCTCGGGTGGGGAGGGGCGTTAGGGACATTCTTAGGGTCACTCAGGTTTTGGGGGACCCCCTGTGGTCACTGAGGGGACACTGGGGACACCCCAGGGGTCACTCTGGGGTCACTCAGATTTTGGGGTTCCCCTTGGGGTCACTCCAGGGTCACCCTGGGGTCACTCAGACACTGGGGACACCCCAGGGTCACTCGAGGTGGGGAGGGACCCTAGGGACACCCCAGAGGGTCACTCTGTGGTCACTCTGGGGTCACTGGGGTCACTCAGATTTTGGGGTTCCCCCTCCAGGGTCACTCTGGGGACATTTGGGGACATTCCAGGGGTCACTCAGACACTGGGGACACCCTGTGGTCACTCTGTGGTCACTCAGACATTGGGGACATCCCTGTGGTCACTCTGGGGACATTGGGGACACTCCTGAGGGTCGTCACTCAGGTTTTGGGGTTCCCTCCTCTGGGGTCACTTCTGTGGTCACCCTGTGGTCACTCAGACACTGGGGACACTCTGGGGAGTCACTCTGGGGTCACCTTAGGGGACGTCCCTGGGGGTCACTCAGACACTCTGGGGACACCCTGTGGTCACTCTGGGGACACTGGGGTCACTCTGGGGACACCCTGTGGTCACTCTGGGGACACCCTGAGGTCACCTGGGCATTGGGGACACCCTGAGGGTCGTGTGAGATACGGGGTTCCCCTTTGGGGACACTCTGGGGACATTCAGGGGTCACTCAGACACTGGGGATGTCCTGGGGTCACTTTGGGGTCACTCTGGGGACACCTTGGACCCCCTGTGGTCACTCTGTGGTCACTCAGACACTGGGGACACCCTGTGGTCACTCTGGGGACACCCTGTGGTCACTCAGGTTTTGGGGTTCCTCTCCCTGGGTCACTCTGGGGACACCTTGGGGACATCCTGGGGGGTCATTTGGACACTGGGGACACTCTGAGGGTCACTTTGGGGACACTCTGTGGTCACTCAGACATTGGGGACACCCTGTGGTCACTCTGGGGACATTCCAGGGGTCACTCTGGGGACCCCCTGTGGTCACTCTGGGGCCACCTTGGACCCCCTGTGGTCACTCAGGCATTGGGGATGTCCTGGGGGTCACTCTGGGGTCACTGGGGTCACTCAGATTTTGGGGTTCCCCCTCCAGGGTCACTCTGGGGACATTTTGAGGACTTTCAGGGTCACTCTCAGACACTGGGGACACCCCTGTGGTCACTCTGGGGACACCCTGGGGACATCCTGGGGGTCAGTCAGACACTGGGGGTGTCCTGGGGGTCACTTTGGGGACATTGGGGACACCCTGTGGTCACTCTGGGGACACCGTGTGGTCACTCAGACATTGGGGACACCCCTGTGGTCACTCTGGGGACATTGGGGACACTCTGGGGACCCCCTGTGGTCACTCTGGGGACCCCTGTGGTCACTCTGGGGACACCCTGAGGGTCACCTGGGCATTGGGGACACCCTGAGGGTCATTGAGATTTTGGGGTTCCCCCTTTGGGGACACTCTGGGGACATTCCAGGGGTCAGTCGGACACTGGGGGTGTCCTGGGGGTCACTTTGGGGTCACTCTGGGGACACCTTGGACCCCCTGTGGTCACTCTGTGGTCACTCAGACATTGGGGACACCCTGTGGTCACTCTGGGGACACCCTGTGGTCACTCAGGTTTTGGGGTTCCTCTCCCTGGGTCACTCTGGGGACACCTTGGGGACACCTTGGGGGTCACTCGGACACTGGGGACACCCTGGGGGTCACTTTGGGGACACCCTGTGGTCACTCAGACACTGGGGACATTCCAGGGGTCACTTTGTGGTCACTCAGACATTGGGGACACCCTGTGGTCACTCTGTGGTCACTCAGACATTGGGGACACTCTGTGGTCACTCAGACACTGGGGACATTCCAGGGGTCACTCTGGGGACACCCTGGGGACACCCTGTGGTCACTCTGGGGATCCCTGTGGTCACTTTGGGGACATTGGGGACACTCTGGGGACACCCTGTGGTCACTCTGTGGTCACTCAGACACTTGGGACCCCCTGTGGTCACTTTGGGGACATTGGGGACCCCCTGTGGTCACTCTGGGGACACCCTGGGGGTCACCTGGGCATTGGGGACACCCTGAGGGTCATTGAGATTTTGGGGTTCCCCCTTTGGGGTCACTCTGGGGACATTCCAGGGGTCACTCGGACATTTGGGACACCCTGTGGTCACTCTGGGGACACCTTGGGGACACCCTGGGGGGTCATTTGGACACTGGGGACACTCTGAGGGTCACTTTAGGGGACACTCTGTGGTCACTCAGACACTGGGGACATTCGTGTGGTCACTCTGGGGTCACTTTGGGGACATCCTGGGGGTCACTGAGGTGGGGGAGGGGACACTGGGGACACCCCAGGGGTCACTCTGGGGTCACTCAGATTTTGGGGTTCCCCCTCCACGGTCACTCTGGGGACTTTCCAGGGGTCACTCAGGTGTTGGGGACCCCCCTGTGGTCACTCTGGGGACATCCTGGTGGTCAGTCAGACACTGGGGATGTCCTGGGGGTCACTTTGGGGACATTTGGGACACCCTGGGGGGTCACTTGGACATTGGGGACACCCTGAGGGTCATTGAGATTTTGGGGTTCCCCCTTTGGGGTCACTCTGGGGACATTCCAGGGGTCACTCAGACACTGGGGATGTCCTGGGGGTCACTTTGGGGTCACTCTGGGGACACCTTGGACCCCCTGTGGCCACTCTGTGGTCACTCAGACATTGGGGACACCCTGTGGTCACTCTGGGGACACCCTGGGGGTCACTTTGTGGTCACCCTGGTGCTGTTGTTGCCAAAATGGCCACTGAGTGACCCCTGAGTGACCCCCGAGTGACCCCTGACCCCCGAGTGACCCCGAGTGACCCCTGACCCCCGAGTGACCCCGAGTGACCGCTGCCCTCCTCTCTCCGGCCAGGTCGGCGCCCTCGGCCCCCGCCGCCCCTCCCCCCGCCGCGGGCGAAGGGGGGGGACCCCCCGCCCCTCCCCCCAACCTGACCAGCAACCGGCGGCTGCAGCAGACCCAGGCCCAAGTGGACGAGGTGGGGGAGGGGCGGAGTGACCACTGGGGGCAGCGGGGGAGGGGGCAGCGGTGGGGTCAGTGGGTGTGGTCAGTGTGGGTGTGGTCAGTGTGGGTGTGGTCAGTGGGTGTGGTCAGTGGTGTGGGTGGGGTCAGTGGGTGTGGTCAGTGGGTGTGGCCAGTGGGTGTGGGTGTGGTCAGCGGGTGTGGTCACTTGGTGTGGTCAGTGTGGTCAGCGGTGTGGTCAGATGTGGGTGTGGTCAGTGGGTGTGGTCACTGGCTGTGGTCAGTGGGTGTGGTCAGTGGGTGTGGTCAGTGGGTGTGGTCAGTGTGGGTGTGGTCAGTGGGTGTGGTCAGTGTGGGTGTGGTCAGTGGGTGTGGTCAGTGTGGGTGTGGGTCAGTGTGGGTGTGGGTCAGTGTGTGGTCAGTGGGTGTGGTCAGTGGGTGGTCAGTGTGGGTGTGGTCAGTGTGGGTGGTCAGTGCGTGTGGTCAGTGTGGGTGTGGCCAGTGGGTGTGGTCAGTGGGTGTGGTCAGTGTGGTCGTGGGTGTGGTCAGTGGGTGTGGTCACTGGCTGTGGTCAGTGGGTGTGGTCAGCGGGTGTGGTCAGTGTGGGTGTGGTCAGTGGGTGTGGTCAGTGTGGGTGTGGTCAGTGGGGTGTGGTCACGTGGGTGTGGTCAGTGGGTGTGGTCAGCTGGGTGGTCAGCGGGTGGTCAGTGGCAGTGGTCACTCTGAGCCCCCAGGTCGCTGACCCCTGACCCCTGGCTGTGCCCGTGGCCATCACTGAGCCCTGTGGTCACTCTGTGCCCTGTGGTCACTGTGGTCACTCTGTGGTCACCCTGCCTTGTTCCTGTGGTCACTCTGGTCACTCTGGTCACTCTGCCCTGACCCTCTGGTCACTCTGGCCCCTGTGGTCACTCTGGTTCCTCTCTGACCCCCTGAGCTCTGTGGTCACTCTGATCCTTCACTGACCACTGGGGTCACTCTGAGCATTGACCCCTCAGCCCTGTGGTCACTCTGGTTCCTCTCTGACCACTGACCCCTGGCTGTGACCAGAGTGCCCCCTGACCCTGTGGTCACTCTGATCCCACAGACCACTGACCCCTGTGGTCACTCTGTGGTCACTCTGGTCACTCTGTGGTCACTCTGGCCCCTGTGGTCACTCTGATCCTTCACTGACCACTGACCCTTTCCTATGACCAGAGTGCTCCCTGAGCCCTGTGGTCACTCTGAGCCCCCAGACCACTGACCCTGTGGTCACTCTGGTCACTCTCTGGTCACTCTGTGGTCACTCAGGTGGTGGACATCATGCGGGTGAACGTGGACAAGGTGCTGGAGCGTGACCAGAAGCTGTCCTGGCACTGACCACTGCCCCTGACCCTGTGGTCACTCTGGTCACTCTGTGGTCACTCTGGTCACTCTGGTCACTCTGGTCACTCTGTGGTCACTCTCTGGTCACCCTGTGGTCACTCTGGTCACTCTGTGGTCACTCTGGTCACTCTGGTCACACTCTGGTCACCCTGTGGTCACTCAGGTGGTGGACATCATGCGGGTGAACGTGGACAAGGTGCTGGAGCGTGACCAGAAGCTGTCCTGGCACTGACCACTGCCCCTGACCCCGTGGTCACTCTGGTCACTCTGTGGTCACACTCTGGTCACTCTGGTCACTCTGGTCACTCTCTGGTCACTCTGGTCACTCTGTGGTCACTCTGTGGTCACTCAGGTGGTGGACATCATGCGGGTGAACGTGGACAAGGTGCTGGAGCGTGACCAGAAGCTGTCCTGGCGCTGACCACTGCCCCTGACCCTGTGGTCACTCTGGTCACTCTGTGGTCACTCTGGTCACTCTGTGGTCACTCAGGTGGTGGACATCATGCGGGTGAACGTGGACAAGGTGCTGGAGCGTGACCAGAAGCTGTCCGAGCTGGACGATCGCGCCGACGCGCTCCAGGCCGGCGCCTCCCAGTTCGAGACCAGCGCGGCCAAGCTCAAGCGCAAGTACTGGTGGAAGAACCTCAAGGTACCCAAAACACCCAAAATCGCCCAAAATTCACCCAAAATCGGCCAAAATTGACCCAGAATTGGCCAAAATCGACCCAGAATTGGCCAAAATACCTCCAGAATATCCTGAAATGACCCAAAATAACCCCAAGAGCAAGTTCTGGTGGAAGAACCTCAAGGTACCCAAAATGACCCAAAATTGACCCAAATTGACCCAAAATTGACCCAAACTGACACAAAATTGACCCAAATCGACCCAAAATCGGCCAAAATCGACCCAAAATCGGCCAAAATCGACCCAAAATTGGCTGAAATGGTCTGAAATTACCCCAAAAATGACCCAAAATTGCCCCAAGTAACCCCAAGAGCAAGTACTGGTGGAAGAACCTCAAGGTACCCAAACCACCCAAAATCGGCCAAAATTCACCCAAAATCCGCCAAAATCGGCCAAAATTGACCCAGAATTGGCTGAAATCGACCCAGAATTGGCCAAAATTGTCTGAAATTACCCCAAAAATGACCCAAAGTGGCCCCAAATAACCCCAAGAGCAAGTTCTGGTGGAAGAACCTCAAGGTACCCAAAACACCCAAAATCGGCCAAAATTCACCCAAAATTGACCCAAAATCGGCCGAAATTCACCCAAAATCCACCAAAATTGACCCAGAATTGGCCAAAATCGACCCAGAATTGGCCAAAATACCTTCAGAATGTCCTGAAATGACCCAAAATAACCCCAAGAGAAAGTTCTGGTGGAAGAACCTCAAGGTACCGAAAATGACCCAAAATTGACCCAAATTGACCCAAAATTGACCCAAACTGACCCAAAATTGACCCAAATTGACCCAAAATCGGCCAAAATCGACCCAAAATTGGCCAAAATCGACCCAGAATTGGCCAAAATTGACTGAAATTACCCCCAAAATGACCCAAAATGGCCCCAAATAACCCCAAGCTCAAGCGCAAGTACTGGTGGAAGAACCTCAAGGTACCCAAAACACCCAAAATCGCCCAAAATTCACCTAAAATCGGCCGAAATCAGCCAAAATTGACCCAGAATTGGCCAAAATCGACCCAAAATTGGCTGAAATGGTCTGAAATTACCCCAAAAATGACCCAAAATGGCCCCAAATAACCCCAAGAGCAAGTTCTGGTGGAAGAACCTCAAGGTACCCAAACCACCCAAAATCGGCCAAAATTCACCCAAAATCCGGCCAAAACTGACCCAGAATTGGCCAAAATTGACCCAGAATTGACCCAGAATTGGCCAAAATACCTTCAGAATGTCCTGAAATGACCCAAAATAACCCCAAGAGCAAGTTCTGGTGGAAGAACCTCAAGGTACTGAAAATGACCCAAAGTTGACCCAAATTGACCCAAAATTGACCCAAACTGACACAAAATTGACCCAAATTGACCCAAAATCGGCCAAAATCGGCCCAAAATTGGCTGAAATGGTCTGAAATTACCCCAAAAATGACCCAAAATGGCCCCAAATAACCCCAAGCTCAAGTTCTGGTGGAACAACCTCAAGGTACCAAAAATGATCCAAAATTACTCCAAAATATCCCCAAATTTCCCCAGGAAAAACCCCAAAAATTCCTTAAAATTCACTCCAAAATCTCCCTAAAAGTATCTTTTAAAATGCCCTAAAAATCCCCCCCAAAAAATTCCCAAAATTCCCCCAAAATCCCCAAACCCTAAATCACTCCAAAATCACCCAAAACCAGTCTGGAATTAACCCCAAAAATGACCCAAAATGTTCTGAAATTACCCCAAAAATGACCCAAAATGGCCCAAAATTACTCCAAAAATCACCCAAAATTACCCAAAATCCACCCAAAAAAACTTCAAAAAATTCCTTTAAATTCACCCCAAAATCCTCAAAAATTCCTTGAAAATCCCGTTAAAAAATCCCCAAAAAATCCCCCAAAAATTTTTAAAAATCCCAAAAATAAAAAAAAAATTTCTCCAAAAAAATCCCAAAAAATCACTAAAAATCTCCAAAACATAAAAAAAAATCCCCAAAAAGTCCAAAAAATCCCCCCAAAATTTTTTTAAAATCCAAAAAAAGAAATAATCCCCTAAAAAATTAAACCTCCCCCTAAAAAATCCCCTAAAAATACCCAAAAAAATCCCGCAAAAAATTTTAAAAATCCCAAAAAAAAAAAATCTCCCAGAAAATCCTGAAAAATCCCAAAAAATCCTCCCAAATTTTTTTTAAAATCCCCCCCAAAAAAATTCCCCCAAAAATCCCAAAAAATCCCCAAAAACTCCCCCAAAAATTTAAAAAATCCCAAAAAGTAAAAACCCCCAAAATCCCCCCAAAAAATCCCCAAAAATTCCCTAAAAACCCCCGAAAAAATCCCCCATAAAATCAAAAAAACCCCCAAAATCCCCCAAAATTTCCAAAAATCCCCCAAAAATTTCCAAAATTTCCCCGAAATTCCCAAAATTTCCCCAAAAATTCCCAAAAATCCCCCAAAAATTCCCAAAATTTTCCAAAAATTCCCAAAAATCTCCCAAAAAATCCCCAAAAAATCCCCAAAAAAATTCCCCAAAATCCCCAAAAAATTCAAAAAAATTCCCACAATCCCCCAAAAATTCTCAAAATCCCCCAAAATTCCCAAAATTTCCCAAAAATTCCCAAAAATTCCTAAAAATCCCCAAAAATCCCCAAAAAACTCCCAAAAAATCCAAAAAATATCCCCAAAATCCCCAAAAATTCCCAAAAATCCCCAAAAATCCCCCATAGAATCCCCCAAAAATCCCCATAAAATCAAAAAAATCCCCCAAAAATTCCCAAAATTTCCCAAAATTCCCAAAAATCCCCAAAAATCCCCCCATAAAAATCCAAATAATCCCCCAAAAATCCCCCAAAAAATCTCCAAAAATCCCCAAAAAATCAAAAAAATCCCCTAAAAATCCCAAAAGTTCCCAAAAATCCCAAAAAATCCCCCAAAAATTTCCCAAAATTCCCAAAAATCCCCCAAAATCCCCCTAAAAATTCCCAAAATTTCCCAGATATACCCAAAATTCCCCCAAAAATAAATAAAACCCCAAAAATCCCCAAAAAAATCCCCATAAAATCCAAAAATATTCCCAAAAATCCCCAAAAATTCCCAAAATTTCCCAAAATTTCCCAAAAGTCCCCAAAAATCCCCCTTAAAATCCAAAAAAATGGATAAAAATCCCCAAAAAACTCCCAAAATTTCCCAAAAACTCTCAAAATTTCCCCAAAATTTCCCAAAAATTCCCAAAAATCCCAAAAAATCCCCAAAAAATCCAAAAATCTCCCAAAAGTCCCAAAAATTCCCAAAAATCCCCCATAAAATCAAAAAATCCCCAAAAATCCCCCAAAAATCCCAAAAATTCCCAAAATTTCCCAAAAATTCCTGAAATCCCCCAAAAATTCCCAAAAAATCCCCCATAAAAAATCCCCCAAAAATCCCCCAAAAATCCCAAAAAATTCCCAAAATTTCCCAAAAATTCCAAAAATCCCCCAAAAATTCCCCATAAAATTCCCCAAAAAATCCAAAAAAATTCCCCAAAAATCCCCAAAAAACTCCCACAATTTCCCCAAAATCCCCCAAAAATTTCCAAAAATCCCTCAAAAATCCCCCCAAAATTCCCCAAAATCCCCCAAAAATTCCCAAAATTTCCCAAAAAATCCCAAAAAATCCCCAAAATATCCAAAAAAATCCCCAAAAAATCCCCTAAAAATCCCCCAAAAATCCCCAAAAAATCCCAAAAAAATCCCAAAAAATCCCAAAAAAATCCAAAAAAATCCCCAAAAAATCCCCCAAAATTTCCCAAAATTCCCCAAAAATCCCCAAAATCCCCCCAAAATCCCCAAACTCCCCCAAACCCCAACGTGCCGCTTTCACAGATGATGATCATCCTGGGCGTGATCTGCGCCATCGTGCTCATCATCATCATCGGTGAGTCCCTGCATGCAAATGAGATGCTAATTAGGGCATCAATTAATCAATCCGCCGGGGTATGCAAATGAGGGGCGGGGCTCGGCGGGGATTTAGGGGTTTATGCAAATGAGGGGTAAAGCTGAGAAATGGATAATCTTAAATTTTAAATTAAATTTTAACTTTAAATTGAGGGTGGGGATGCAAATTAGTTGTTTTAAATAGGTAAATAGGGGATTGTATATATGCAAATGAGGTGCGGGTATTCAAATGAGCTGCTCACATTAGGGCGGGGTGTAATTAATGAGGAAGGCAGGATATGCAAATTAACCCGGAAGTGCATGCAAATTAAATGGGGGTGGAGCGCTGGATATGCAAATGAGGGGGGTCGGTGAAATTAAGAGTTTTATGCAAATGAGGGGTAAAGCTGAGAAATGGATAATTTTTAATTTTAAATTAAATTTTAATCTAGATTTTAATTTAAATTTTAAATTAAGGGCAGGGATGCAAATTAATTGTTTTAAATATGTAAATGGAGGGATGTTAGATATGCAAATGAGGGACGGGTATGCAAATGAGCTGCTCAGATTAGGGCGGGGATATGCAAATTAACCCAGAAGTAAGTGCAAATTAAATGGGGGGTGGAGCTCCGGATATGCAAATGAGGGGATGGAACTTAAAAATTAAAATAAATTAAATATGCAAATGAGGGGTGGAACCTAAAAATTAAATTTAAAGGAAATTAAAAGGAAATATGCAAATGAGGAACTGGGAAATGAACAAATTAAGAAGATTTAGTTATGCAAATTGAGGGGTGGGAATATGCAAATGTTGGGGTTAAAATGTGGAAAAAAGAGGTGGGATATGCAAATGAGGGAGAGAATATGCAAATGCAGGGCAAAATATGCAAATGAGAGCCAGAATATGCAAATGAGGGGAGTGGGAATAAGCGAATTAAGGAGTGGAATATGTAAATGAAGGGGAAATATGCAAATAAGAGGTGGAATAATAGAAATAAATTATATAATATAATATAAATAATAATATAAATTATAATATGAATAATAATATAAATAATAAGAGAAATAAGGGGGTTTAGATATGCAAATGAGACAAATATGCAAATGAGGGGAGTGGAGATATGCAAATTAAGGGGTAAAAACGCAAATAAAAAGTGGAATGATAGAAATAAATTATATAATGTAATATAAATTATAAATATAAATTATATTATAAATAAAGGGGTTTAAGTATGCAAATGAGACTGTAAAATATGCAAATGAGGGGTAAAAATACACAAATAAGAGGTGGAATAATAGAAATAAATTATATAATGCAACATAAATAATTACATAATATAATATGAATAATAATATCAATAGTAATAGCAATAATAATATAAATAATAGGGTTAAATATGCAAATGAGACGGTTAAAATATGCAAATGAGGGGAGTGGAGATATGCAAATGAAGGGGTAAAAATACACAAATAAAACGTGGAATAATAGAAATAAATTATATAATGTAATATAAAAAATAATATAAATAATAAGATAAATAATATAAACAATAATAGAAATAAAGGGGTTTAGATATGCAAATGAGACTAAAATATGCAAATGAGGGGCGAGGGTGTTCTAATTAAATTATGCAAATGAGGGTGGGAATATGCAAATGAGATGCTAATGAGGTTTAATTGTTTTATTTTATTTTATTTTCAGTTTATTTCAGCACCTAACGGCTGCCGGCCCCGCCCCGCCAGGCCCCGCCCCCGCCGGCCCCGCCCCGCCCCTCCCCCCACCCCCAAATCCTCCCCCCCCTCAGGGGATTCCTCCCCTCCCCCCACCCCCAAAATCCTCCCCCCGAAAAAAAATCCCGAAATTGGGGAGGGGGAGGGGGCCCGGCCTGGAGCGCCCCAAAAATTTGGGGGGTTTGGGAGGGCTTCACCGCCCCCAGGAGGGGAATTTCCCGGGGCTCCCCAGGGCCCCTCCCCCACCCCGGGAGGGATTTTGGGAGCTTCCCCTCCCTCCCCCCACCCAGAGCTGAGCACAAAGGGACCCCCCAAATTTTTTTTAGGGGGCGATTTTTTAGGTGTCCCCTCCCCCACCCCCCAAATTTTGAGCCCTTCCCTCCCCCACCCCCCAAAATAAAACATTCCAGCCCCCTCCCCCTTTCCTCCCCCCACCCCCGTGAAGGATTTTTGGGGTGCAGAGGGTGGGGGAGGGGAACCCTAAATTTCACTGCCCCAAAAAAAATGGGGGAGGGGGAGGGGAACCCCAAAAAATGGGGGAGCCTGAACTGGAGGGGACCCAAAATTTTGGGGGTCGTAAAATGGGGGACCCAAAATGAAAGTCCCAAAATTGGGAGGTCCCAAAAACGGGGGTCCTTCTAAAATGGGGAGACCCCCAAAGGGAGGAGGACCCCCAAAATTTTTGGGGAGGGGAGAGCCCGAAATGTGAGAGCCCCAAAATCGGGGGAACCAAAAAATTTGGGGGGAGGAACTCCAAAAATGGAGGGACCCCCAAATGAAAGGACCCCAAAAAATGGGAAATTTTTTTAGGGGGGAACCCCAAAATCCAGGAGGAGTTTTGGGGGGATGGGAAAGAAAGAAAGGGCAGAGGGATCCCCAAATTTTGGGAGGGGACTCCAAAAATGGGGAGACCCAAAAAATTTGGGGTGAGGAGCCCAAAATTGGGGGACCCCAAAAAAAAAAGAGCACCCTGGGAGGAGGGAACCAGGGGGGTCCCCAAAAATTTTGGGAGGAGTCAGGGGGAGGGGGTCACCCCCAAATTTTTTTGGGGAGATTTTGGGGTCCAGCCCCTCCCCCCTCCCCCCCTTGTCTCTGCCCTCCCCACTGCATGGAGCACTCCCCAATTTTATTTATTTATTTATTTATTTTTGGGGGTACGGGGGAGGGAGGGGGATCCCCCAAAATTTTTGCCCCTCCCCCAAACGCTAAAAAAATTTTTTGGGGGGTTAAAATAAAAAATAAAAAAAAATTTTGGGGGGTTGGGGGAGGGCGGGTGTCACTGCTTCAATTTCCTCCAATTTTTTTTTAATTTGGGGGTCCCCCTTTTTTGCCCCTCCCCCAGGACCCCCGGTGGGGTTTGGGGGATTTTTGGGGGGTCCCCAAAATCCTGGTGTGAACCGTGTACAATAAACTCTACATGTCCGTGGGGGCGCCCACGGCCGGTTTTTTTGGGGAGGGGTCCCCAAAATTTTAGTCCCAAAATTGAGAAGGTGAAATTTGGGGGTCCTCAAAATTTTGGGGGGTCCTTGAAATGAGGGGCTGGAATTTTTAGGGAGTCCCCAAAATTTGGGGGTTGGAATTTGGGGGGAGGAAAGGGGAAATTTTGAGGGGGTCCCCAAAATTTTGGGGGGGTCCCAAAATTTGGAAGGGCTGAAAATTTGGGGGGTGGGGGTCCCAAAATTTTGGGGGTCCTGGAATTGGGGTGGGGGAGGGGCTGTAATTGACGGGGTTAGAAATGGGGAGGGTCCCCAAAATTTTGGGGGTCCCAAAAATTTGGAAGGGGGTGAAAATTTGGGGGATCCCAAAATTTTGGGGGTCCTGAATGTGGGCTGGAATTTTGGGGAGTCACCAAAATTTGGGGAGGGGGAGGGGAGGTGCAGAATTTAGGGATCCCCAAAATTTTTGGGGGTCCCAAAATTGGGAAGGGGTGAAAATTTAGGGGGAGGGGGGTAAAGGGGAAAATTTAGGAGGGGTCCCCAAAATTTTGCGGGGTCCCAAAATTGGGAAGGGGTGAAAATTTAGGGGGGAGGGGTAAGGGGAAAATAATTTAGGAGGGGTCCCCAAAATTTTGGGGGGTCCTGAAATGGGGTGGGGGAGAAATTTTGGGGGAAGAAAGGGGAAATTTGAGGGGGTCCCCAAAATTTTGGGGGGTCTTGAAATGGGGAGGGGTAAAATTTACGGGGGGTCCCCAAAAATTTTGGGGGTCCTGGAATTGGGGGAGGGGGGAGGGGCTGGAATTGAGGGGTTAGAAATGGGGAGGGTCCCCAAAATTTTGGGGGTCCCAAAATTTGGAAGGGGTGAAAATTTGGGGGGATCCCAAAATTTTGGGGGTCCCGAATTTGGGGGCTGAAATTTTGGGGGGTCCCCAAAATTTTGGGGGGTTCTGAAATGGGGAGGGGAGGAGGGCTGGGATGGCGGTGACGTCACCGGAGTGACGTCACGCAGCGGAGCGACGCGATGACGTCACCGTGCGGGGGGGGGGGGCGAAATTTTATTGGCCGTCCCAGTAACTCCCAGTTCATCCCAGTAACTCCCAGTATAACCCAGTACACCCCAGTATAAACCAGTATAGCCCAGTATAAACCAGTATAAACCAGTACATCCCAGTAACTCCCAATATAACCCAGTACATCCCAGTATAGCCCAGTATAAACCAGTACACACCAGTATAGACCAGTATAACCCAGTATAAACTAGTATAAACCAGTATAAACCAGTACACACCAGTATCCCCCAGTATAAACCAGTATAAACCAGTATAAACCAGTGTAAGCTAGTATACCCCAGTATAAACCAGTAAACTCCAGTAAAACCCAGTATCCCCAGTATACGCCAGTATAAACCAGTATCTCCCAGTATCCCACAGTATAAACCAGTCTAACCCAGTACACCCCATTATAAACCAGTACACACCTGTATCCCCCAGTATAACCCAGTATAAACCAGTAAACTCCAGTACAACCCAGTAAAACACCCCAGTATCCCCCAGTACAACGCAGTATCCCCCAGTATAACCCAGTATAAACCAGTATCCCCCAGTATGACCCAGTATAACCCAGTAAAATCCAGTATCGCCCAGTATAAACCAGTATAACCCAGTAAAACACCCCAGTACACCCCAGTATAAACCAGTATAAACCAGTACAAACCAGTAAAACACCCCAGTATAAACCAGTATCGCCCAGTATCCCCCAGTATAAACCAGTATAACCCAGTATAGCCCAGTATCCCCCAGTATTCCCCAGTACAAACCAGTAAACCAACCCAGTATAACCCAGTAAAATCCAGTATCCCCCAGTATTCCCCAGTATAACCCAGTATAAACCAGTAAACTCCAGTACAAACCAGTAAAACACCCCAGTATCCCCCAGTATAAACCAGTAAAGCACCTCAGTACACCCTAGTATAACCAGTATCCCCCAGTACAACCCAGTACAAACCAGTAAAACAGCCCAGTATATCCCAGTATCCCTCAGTACACCCCAGTATACCCCAGTATATCCCAGTATACCCCAGTACACCCCAGAACTCCCCAGTATAACCCAGTATAAACCAGTAAAACACCGCAGTATAACCCAGTATAACCCAGTATCCCCCAGTATAACCCAGTATAACCCAGTACAAACCAGTAAAACACCCCAGTATAACCCAGTATACCCCAGTATCCCCCAGTATAACACAGTACAACCCAGTACAAACCAGTAAAACAGCCCAGTATAACCCAGTATCCCACAGTATAACCCAGTATAACCCAGTATAACCCAGTACACCCCAGTATAACCCAGTATAAACCAGTATAAACCAGTATAAACCAGTAAACTACAGGACAAACCAGTAAAACACCCCAGTACACCCCAGTATAAACCAGTATAAACCAGTACAAACCAGTAAAACACCCCAGTATAAACCAGTATCGCCTCCAGTATCCCCAGTATAAAACCAGTATCCCCCAGTACACCCCAGTATAAACCAGTATCCCTCCAAAGTATAACCCAGTACAAACCAGTAAAAACACCCCAGTACATCCCAGTATAAACCAGTACACCCCAGTATCCCTAGTATCCCCCAGTATAACACAGTACAACCCAGTACAAACCAGTAAAACAGCCCAGTATAACCCAGTATCCCACAGTATAAATCCAGTATAACCCAGTATAACCCAGTACACCCCAGTATAACCCAGTATAAACCAGTATAAAACCAGTAAACTACAGGACAAAACCAGTAAAACACCCCAGTACACCCCCAGTATAAACCAGTATAAACCAGTACAAACCAGTACAACACCCCAGTATAAACCAGTATCCCCCAGTATCCCCCAGTATAAACCAGTATCCCCCAGTACACCCCAGTATAAACCAGTATCCTCCAGTATAACCCAGTACAAACCAGTAAAACACCCCAGTACATCCCAGTATAAACCAGTACACCCCAGTATCCCGCAGTATCCCCCAGTATAACACAGTACAACCCAGTACAAACCAGTAAAACAGCCCAGTATAACCCAGTATCCCACAGTATAACCAGTATAACCCAGTATAACCCAGTACACCCCAGTATAACCCAGTATAAACCAGTATAAACCAGTAAACTACAGGACAAACCAGTAAAACACCCCAGTACACCCCAGTATAAACCAGTATAAACCAGTACAAACCAGTACAACACCCCAGTATAAACCAGTATCCCCCAGTATCCCCCAGTATAAACCAGTACCCTCCAGTATAAACCAGTATCCCCCGAAAGTACAAACCACTACAACCCAGTAAAACACCCCAGTATCCCCCAGTACCCCCCAGTATAAACCAGTATAACCCCAGTATAAACCCCAGTATAAACCCAGTACAAACCAGTACAACACCCCAGTATAAACCAGTATCCCCCAGTATCCCCAGTATAAACCAGTATCCCCCAGTACACCCCCAGTATAAACCAGTATCCTCCAGTATAACCCAGTACAAACCAGTAAAACACCCCAGTACATCCCAGTATAAACTAGTACACCCCCAGTATCCATAGGTATCCCCCCAGTATAACACAGTACAAACCAGTACAACCCAGTAAAACACCCCAGTATCCCCCCAGTACCCCCAGTATAAACCAGTATAACCCAGTATAAACCAGCAAAACACCCCAATTATAAACCAGTACACCCCAGTATAAACCAGTATCCCCAGTATCCCCCCAGTATAAAACCAGTACCCCAGTATAACCCAGTACAACCCAGTACAACCCAGTAAAACACCCCCTAGTACCCCCCAGTATAACCCAGTACACCCCAGTATAACCCAGTACAACCCAGTACAACCCAGTAAAACACCCCAGTGTCCCCCAGTATAAACCAGTACCCCCAGTATAAACCAGTATCCCCCAGTATCGCCCAGCGCCGCCCCGGCAGGGGGCGTGCCCGGCCCCACGTGACCGTGACGTCACTCCCCTGACCCCGCCAGCTCACGTGACCGTGACGTCACCGCGGGCGTGGCCCGGAAACGTCACCGCGGCAACCGGGCGGCGCGCGCGGGGGGAGGGAATCTGGGGGGTGGGGGAGGGGAATTCGGGGGTTCCGAGGGTGGGAGGGAATTTGGGAGTGGGGGAGGGAATCTGGGGGTGGGGAGGGGATTCGGTGAATGTTTAAGGTGGGGGAGGGGAATTTGTAGAGGCTTTTTGGGGGTGGGGAGGGGAATTGGGGTTCCGAGGGTGGGGAGGGGAATCGGGAGTGGGGAGGGAATTTGGGAAGCTTTTTGGGGTGGGGGAGGGGAATTTGGGGAATGTTTCTAAGGTGGGGGAGGGAATTTGTGGGGTTTTTGGGTGGGGAGGGGAATCCCGGGGGATTGGGGGAGGGGAATCTGTTGTTTGGGGTGGGGGAGGGAATTGGGGGTGGGGGGAGGGAAACAGGGGTGGGAGGGGAATTGGGAAGTTTTGGGGTGGGGGAGGGAATTGGGGGTTCCCCAGGGTGGGGGAGGGAATCTTTGAGAGTTTTTGGGGTGGGGAGGGAACTTTGGGAGTTCTGAGGGTGGGGAGGGGAACTTTGGGAGTGGGGGAGGGAAATCTGCTCTTTTGGGGTGGGGGAGGGTCAGACGGCGCGGGAAGGCGCCGGGGTGGGGAGGGCGGCGCCAGCCCTCTCCCTCCCTCCCTCCGGGCTCCCCCGCAGATGTCGCCGCCCCCCGCGCGGTTCCTGGAGCTGGTGGCGCACCTGGGCTGGTAACTGCGCATGGGCGGGTGAGGGGGAGGGGCAAAGGAGAGGGGAGGGCAAAGGAGGGGGAGGGGCAATGGAAAGGGGGAGAAGAATGGGTGGGGAGGGGTGAAGGAAAGGGGGAGGGGCAAAGGAGGAGGGAAAAGGGGAGGGGCAAAGGAGAGGGGAGAAGAATGGGGTGGGGAGGGGTGAAGGGAAAGGGGGAGGCACATAAAGGCGGGGAAATGGGTGGGGGAGGGGCTGGAGAGGGAGGGGCACATAAAGCAAAAGGGAAGGGGAGGGGCAGAGAAAAGGGGAGGGGCAATGGAGAGGGGAGGCAAAGGAGAGGGAGGTGATGACAAAATGAGGCGGGAAGGGATGGGCACAAGAAAGAGGACAGCACAATGGAAAGGAGGCACACAGGGGTGGAGGGGAGCGGCAGACGGGTGAGCGGAACGCGCGGACGTGCCGTGCAGGGACCCCGGAAGGATCCCTAACGGGGGAACTGGAACCCGTGGAGAACACGACCATGGACCAGCACGGACCAGCACACGGACCAGCACATGACCACACGGGAGGCACGGACCAGCACGGACCATGGACAGACCAGGTCAACAGAACGCATGGACCAGAAATGGACCAGGAAACCACGCACCAGCATGGACCAGCAGAATGGACGGTACGGACCAGGCGGACCAGTACGGACCGAGGACGGACCAGCACGGGACCAGTAATGGACCAGTGGACCAGTATGGACCAGTGGACCGCACGGACAGAGCAGACCATGGACGGTAGGGACCAGTATGGACCAGGACAACCAGTGGACCTAGCGACAGACCAGCAGTGGACCAGTATAAACTGGCACGACCAGCATGGACCAGCATCCAGGCACGGACCAGACAGACCAGGAACCAGTAGACCAGAGGACCACACAGACAGACCAGTGGAACAGTAACGGACGGCACGGACCAGAGAACCAGGCACGGACCTGTATAGGACCCCAGTATGGCTGGTATGGACTGGACGGAAGATGGATGGAACCCCAATCCATTGCCACAGGTCTCGGAGAATGGACGGATGGAGATGGAGACGGACGGATCCACCCCAGGAATGGAAGAAGGAAGACGGAGCCGGATGGAGACGGAGCCGGAGGATGGTCCCCATGGACCCCTGTAGGAGTCCCTGGGGAATGGAAGGACAAGGAAGGAGATGCATGACGGATGGAGCGGATGGATGGATGGAATCCCCACCCTCTGCAGATGGGGTCACTTGGGAGAATGGATGGAAGATGGAAGAATGGAGCTTAGACGGATGGATGGCCCCACTGACCTCTACCCTCCCAGGTCCTGGGGAGAATTTTGGGGATTTTGGGGAATGGATTCTTTTATTTTGGATGAGGGATGGAGATGGAATGGCCCCCAAATGGATCTCTAAATTTCTCCAGCAGGTTTTGGGGTCCTTGGGAGAATTTTGGATTTTTGGGGATTTTTGGGGAATTTTACGGATTTTTTTTATTTTTGGGGGTTTTTTTGGGGTCCCCTCAATTTTGACCCCCCAAATTCTCCCTGCAGGTTTTGGGGGGCCCTCGGGGGTCGCTGGCTGCTCGGATCGAGTTTTTGGGGTTCCTCTCGGGGGTCTCCATGTTCCACCCCGGACAGAGCCTGGGCTGTATCCTTGGGGGGTCCCCAAAATTGGGGGGTCCCCAAAAATTGGGGGTCCCAAAATTGGGGGGTCCCCGAAAATTGGGGAGGGGCGAAAAATGGGGAGGGGGGGAGGGATCCCATAAATGGGGAGGGGGCACAAAAATTTGGGAGGGGGGAGCCCAAAAATGAGGTCCCCTAAAATTGGGGGGCGTCCCCAAAAATGGAGAGGGGGGCGAAAAATGGGGGAAGGGATCCCAAAAATTGGGGGGAGGGGGGTGAAAAATGGGGAGGGGGGAGCCCAAAATGGGGAGGGGGGCACAAAAAATTTTTTGGGGGGGACACCCCAAAAAAATGAGGAGGGGCCCAAAAATATGGGAGGGGGGTCCCCAAAAAATGGGGTGGGAGCCCAAAATTGGGGGTGGAGCCCAAAGAATGGGGAGGGGCAGAAAATGAAGGGGATCCCAAAAATTGGGGGAGAATTTTGGGGGGTTTTTGGAGAATTTTGGGAATTTTTGGGGGAGGAATTTGGGGATTTCTGTGGATTTGGGGAAAATTTGGGAGATTTTTGGGAAAAACTTGGGGAAATTTTGGGGGAAATCTGACATTCTTGGGGAAAATCTGGGGATTTTTGGGGGGAATTTTGGGGAATTTTGGGGATTTTTTGGGAATTTTGGGGGAGGAATTTGGGGATTTCGTGGATGTGGGGAAATTTGGGAGATCTTTGGGAAAAATTTCTGGAATTTTGGGGATTTTTGGGGGAAATTTGGGGGATTTTGGGGAATTTTTTGGGGGATTTCTCGGATTTTTGGGAATTTTGGGAGGAATTTGGTGGATTTCTGTGGATTTGGGGAAAATTTGGGAGATTTTGGGGAAAAATTTGGGGAAATTTGGGGGATTTGGGGAATTTGGGGAATTTTTGGGGAATTTTTGGGGGATTCTCGAATTTTTGGGAATTTTGGGGAGGAATTTGGGGGGATTTCTGTGGATTTTGGGGGAAATTTGGGAGATTTTGGGGAAATTTGGGGAAATTTGGGGAGATTTGGGGAAAATTCCCTCGGGAATTTTGGGGGGATTTGGGAATTTTGGGGAATTTTTGGGGGATTTCGGAATTTTGTGGAATTCCTGGGGAGGAATTTGGGGATTTGGTGGATTTGGGGAAATTCGAGATTTTGGGGAAAATCTGGGGATTTTGGGGAAATTTGGGATCTCTTGTGGGATTTTTGGGGTGTCCCTGGGATGTTTTTGGGGTCTCTCTGTGTGGAATTTTTGGGATCTGTTTGGGATTTTTTTGGGATCTCTCTGGGATATTTTTGGGGTCTCCCTGCAATATTTTTTGGGGGAATCTCTGTGAATTTTGGGATCTCTGTGGAATATTTTTGGGATCTCTCTGGGATATTTTTTGGGGATCTCTGTGGATTTTTGGGGCCCTCTGTAGAATATTTTTGGGATTTCTATGGGAATTTTTTGGGATCTCTGTGGGATTTTTTGGCACTTTCTGGATGGGATTTTTTTGGGATCTCTGTGAGATTTTTTTGGGATCTCTCTGGGATATTTTTGGGGTGTCCCTGGAATATTTTTTGGGGGAATCTCTGTGAATTTTGGGATCTGTGTAGGATATTTTTTGGGGTCTCTGTGGAATATTTTTGGGATCTCACCGGGATATTTTTTGGGGATCTCTGTGGGACTTTTTTGGGATTTCTGTGGGATTTTTTTCGGATCTCTCTCTGATATTTTTGGGATCTCTATTTGGGATTTTTTGGGGATCTCTGTCGAATATTTTGGGATTTCTATGGGAATTTTCTGGGATCTCTCTGGGATTTTTGGGGTCTCTGGGGGAATTTTGGGATCTCTCTGGGATATTTTTGGGGTCTTTCTTTGCAATTTTTTTGGGATCTCTCTGGGATTTTTGGGGTCTTTTTATGTGGATTTTTGGGGATCTCTCCATGTGGATTTTTGGAGTCTCAGTTGGATTTTTTGGGATCTCTGGATGGGATTTTTTTTGGGCTCTCTGTGAATATTTTGAGATTTCTATGGGAATTTTTTTGGGATCACTCTGTGAGATTTTTGGGGTGTCCCGGGGATATTTTTGGGATCTATTTTGGATTGTTTTGGGGATCTATTTGGGATTTTTTTGGGTTTCTCTGTGTGGATTTTTGGGATTTATTTGTGGGATTATTTTTTTATCTCTGTGGGATTTTTGGGGATCCCTGGGTGGGATTTTTTCGGATCTCTCTCTGATATTTTTGGGATCTCTATTTGGGATTTTTTGGGGATCTCTGTCGAATATTTTGGGATTTCTATGGGAATTTTTTGGGATCTCTGTGGGATTTTTTGGCACTTTCTGGATGGGATTTTTGGGGTCTCTGGGGGAATTTTGGGATCTCTCTGGGATATTTTTGGGGTCTCTCTTTGCAATTTTTTTGGGATCTCTCTGGGATTTTTTTGGGGTGTCCCTGGAATATTTTCTGGGGGAATCTCTGTGAATTTTGGGATCTGTGTGGGATTTTTTTGGGGTCTCTGTGGAATATTTTTGGGATCTCTCCGGGATATTTTTTGGGATCTCTGTAGAATATTTTGGGATTTCTATGGGAATATTTTGGGATTTCTATGGGAATGTTTTGGGATCTCTTTGGGATTTTTTGGGCTCTCCCTGCCATAGTTTTGGGATCTATTTGAGGGATTATTTTTTTATCTTTATGGGATTGCTTTTGGGGAATCTGTGGGATTTTTTTTGGGTTTCTCTGTGAATTTTTGGGATGTTTTCCGATCTCCCCTCCCCCAGCGCTGGCCGCTCACTCCGGCTCCGCTCTGCTGCTCGCCCTGGGCTGGCTCGGGGCGTGCGACGGCCCCGCCCTCTGGGCCGCGCTCGCGCTCAGGTGAGACAAATTCCCCAAATTTCAGAATATTTAGAATATTTAGAATTTTTGGGGGGAATTTTTGGGATGTTTGGGGATTTTTTGGGATTTTTGAGGATTTTTTTGGGACTTTTGGGGATTTTTTGGGGGATTTCTTTGGGATTTTGGGGATCTTTTAGGATTTTTGATTTTTGGGATCTTTTGGGGATTTTTAGGGATTTTTTTTATTTTTTGGGATTTTTTGGAGGATTTTTTGGGGATTTTTGGGATTTTTGGGGATTTTTGGGATTTTTTGGCACTTTTGGGATTTTTGGGGGATTTTTGGGGATTTTTGGATTTTTGGGATTTTTGGGATTTTTGGGATTTTTGGGGATTTTTTGGGATTTTTTTGGCATTTTTGGGATTTTTGGGGACTTTTTGGGGATTTTTTGATTTTTTGGGATTTTTTGGGATTTTTGGGATTTTGGGGGATTTTTGGCATTTTTGGGGGGATTTTTGGGATTTTTTGGCATTTTTGGGATTTTTGGGATTTTTTGGGGATTTTTTTGGGGATTTTTTGGGATTTTTGACATTTTTGGGATTTTGGGGTCCCCCAAATTTTCGATCTCTCCACTCTCCTCCCGCAGGTTTTGGGGTCCCTGGGGAGAATTTTGGGGATTTTTGGGGACATTTTTTAGGAATAATTTTTTATTTTTGGGGGGATTTTTGGGAGATTTTTTTGAATTTTTTGGACATTTTTGGGGTCCCCCCAAATTTCTGACCCCCCAAATTTCCCCCGCAGGTTTTTGGGGTTCCTCTCGGGGGTCTCCATGTTCCACCCGGGACAGAGCCTTTCGGGCTGTATCCCTTAGGGGGACCCCAAAATTGGGGGGCCTAAAAACGAATTTTTCGGGAATTTTTTGGGAGTTTTTGAGGGATTTTTGGGGATTTTTGGCATTTTTGGGGATTTTTTGGGGGATTTTTGGGATTTTTTGGGGATTTTTTGGGGATTTTTTGGGATTTTTGAGGGATTTTTGGGGGATTTTTGGGGGATTTTTTGGGGAGATTTTTTGGCATTTTGGGGATTTTTGGCATTTTTGGGGATTTTTTGGGGATTTTTTTGGGATTTTTGAGGGATTTTTGGGGATTTTGGGGGATTTTTGGGAAGATTTTTGGCATTTTTGGGGGGATTTTTGGCATTTTTGGGGATTTTTTTGGGATTTTTGGGATTTTTGGGGATTTTGGGGGATTTTTGGGGATTTTTGGCATTTTGGGGGTTTTTGGGATTTTTGGGGATTTTTTGGGGATTTTTGGGGGATTTTTGGGCATTTTGGGGGGATTTTTGGGATTTTTGGGGATTTTTGGGGGATTTTTTGGGATTTTTGGGGATTTTTGGGCATTTTTGGGGGATTTTTTGGGGAATTTATTGGGATTTTTTGGGGATTTTTTGGGAATATTTTTGGATTTTTTTGTGGATTTTTTGGGACTTTTTGGGAATATTTTTGGATTTTTTTGACCTTCCCCAGCGTCCCCTCGGCGCTGACGGAGCTGCTGCTGCTGGCGCGGGTCCTGCTCATCCACGGGGGGGCGCTGTGACACCCCCCCAAAAAAATTTGGGAGCCAAAAAAATTTGGGGATTCCCCCAAAAAATTTGGAGCAAAAAATTCCGGAGCCAAAAATTTTGGAGCCAAAAATTTGGAGGTCGCCAAAAATTTTTGAGGCAAAAATTCGGGGATCCCCAAAAAATTGAAGCCCAAAATTTGGGGGTCCTCAAAAAATTTGGAGCCAAAAATTTTGGAGCCCAAAATTTGGGGATCCCAAAAATTCGGAGCCCAAAATTTGGGGATCCACAAAAATTTGGAGGCAAAAATTTGGGGATCCCCAAAAAATTAAAGCCCAAAATTTGGGGATCCCCCAAAAATTCAGAGGCAAAAATTTGGGGAAACCCCAAAAATTTGGAGCCAAAAATTGTGGAGCCAAAAATTTTGGAGTCAAAAGTTTGGAGGTCCCCAAAAATTTTTGAGGCAAAAATTTGGGGATCCTCCAAAAATTAAAACCCAAAATTTGGGGGTCGTCAAAAATTTTGGAGTCAAAAATTTGGAGATCCCCAAAAAATTCGGAGCCCAAAATTTGGGGACCCACAAAAATTTAAATCCCAAAATTTGGGGAATCCCCGAAAAAATTTGGGCTAAAAATTGCGGAGCCAAAAATTTTGGAGCCAAAAATTTGGAGGTCCCCAAAAATTTTTGAGGCAAAAATTCGGGGATCCCCAAAAAATTGAAGCCCAAAATTTGGGGGTCCTCAAAAAATTTGGAGCCAAAAATTTTGGAGCCCAAAATTTGGGGATCCCAAAAATTCGGAGCCCAAAATTTGGGGATCCACAAAAATTTGGAGGCAAAAATTTGGGGATCCCCAAAAAATTAAAGCCCAAAATTTGGGGACCCACAAAAATTTAAATCCCAAAATTTGGGGAATCCCCGAAAAAATTTGGGCTAAAAATTGTGGAGCCAAAAAATTTGGAGTCAAAAATTTGGAAGTCCCCAAAAATTTTCGAGGCAAAATTTTGAGGATCCCCAAAAAATTAAAGCCCAAAATTTGGGCATCCCCCAAAATTTGGAGGCAAAAATTTGGAGGTCCCCAAAAATTCAAAGGCAAAAATTTTGGGATCCCCAAAAAATTTGGAGGCAAAAATTTTGGGGATCCCCAAAAAATTTTGGAGCCAAAAAAAAATTTTGGAGGTGTCCAAAAATTTGGAGGCAAAATTTGGAGATCCCCAAAAAATTTTGGAGCGAAAAAAAATTTTGGGGGTGCCCCAACCCCCCCCAGTTCCACTCTGGGGGTCCCCAAAATTTGATTGTTGAATAAATTTCTGGTTTTGGCGGGAAAACAAGCGTGGCCACGCCCCTTTATGCAAATTAGGGACGGACTGGGTTATACTGGGAGGGACTGGGATGGACTGGGAGGGGAGTGGGAGGGAAATGGGAGGGAACTGGGATGGGCTGGGGTGGAACTGGGAGGGGAGTGGGAGGGACTGGGAGGGAACTGGGAGGGACTGGGAGGGACTGGGGCTTACTGGTGTCAGTAGGAGCTGTTACTGGTGTTACTGGGAGCCGCTACTGGTGTCACTGGGAGCCGCTACTGGTGTTACTGGTGTTACTGGGAGCCGCTACTGGTCTCACTGGTGTCACTGGGAGCCGTTACTGGTGTCACTGGTATCACTGGGAGCTATTACTGGTGTTACTGGTATCACTGGGAGCCGCTACTGGTGTCACTGGTGTCACTGGGAGCCGTTACTGGTGTTACTGGTGTTACTGGGAGCCGCTACTGGTGTTACTGGTGTCACTGGTGTCACTGGGAGCCTTTACTGGTGTTACTGGTGTCACTGGGACCCGTTACTGGTGTTACTGGGAGCCGTTACTGGTGTCACTGGTATCACTGGGAGCCGTTACTGGTGTCACTGGGAGCCGCTACTGGTGTTACTGGTGTTACTGGGAGCCGTTACTGGTGTTACTGGTGTCACTGGGACCCGCTACTGGTGTTACTGGGAGCCGCTACTGGTGTTACTGGTGTCACTGGGAGCCTCTTACTGGTGTCACTGGGAGCCGCTACTGGTGTCACTGGTGTCACTGGTGTTACTGGGAGCCGCTACTGGTGTTACTGGTGTCACTGGTGTCACTGGGAGCCTTTACTGGTGCCACTGGTGTTACTGGGAGCCGTTACTGGTGTTACTGGGAGCCGTTACTGGTCTCACTGGTGTTACTGGGAGCCTTTACTGGTGTCACTGGTGTCACTGGTATCACTGGGAGCCGCTACTGGTCTCACTGGTATCACTGGGAGCCTTTACTGGTGTCACTGGTGTTACTGGGAGCCTTTACTGGTGTCACTGGTGTCACTGGTGTTACTGGGAGCCTTTACTGGTGTCACTGGTGTTACTGGGAGCCCGTTACTGGTGTTACTGGGAGCCTTTACTGGTCTCACTGGTGTTACTGGGAGCCGTTACTGGTGTCACTGGTGACACTGGGGAGCCGTTACTGGTCTCACTGGTCTCACTGGTGTCACTGGGGAGCCGCTACTGGTGTCACTGGTGTTACTGGGAGCCGCTACTGGTGTCACTGGTGTCACTGGGAGCCGTTTACTGGTCTCACTGGTGTCACTGGGAGCCTTTACTGGTGTCACTGGTGTTACTGGGAGCCATTACTGGTGTCACTGGTGTCACTGGGAGCCGCTACTGGTGTCACTGGTGTTACTGGGAGCCATTACTGGTGTCACTGGTGTCACTGGGAGCCATTACTGGTGTCACTGGTGTTACTGGGAGCCGCTACTGGTGTCACTGGGAGCCAAGCTACTGGTCTCACTGGTGTTACTGGGAGCCGCTACTGGTCTCACTGGTGTTACTGGGAGCCGCTACTGGTGTCACTGGTGTCACTGGTGTTACTGGGAGCCGCTACTGGTGTCACTGGGAGCCATTACTGGTGTTACTGGGAGCCGCTACTGGTGTCACTGGTGTTACTGGGAGCCGTTACTGGTGTCACTGGGAGCCGTTACTGGTGTCACTGGGAGCCGCTACTGGTGTCACTGGTGTCACTGGGAGCCGCTTACTGGTGTTACTGGGAGCCTAGTTACTGGTCTCACTGGTGTCACTGGGAGCCGTTACTGGTCTCACTAATTGTTACTGGGAGCCGTTACTGGTGTCACTGGTGTCACTGGTGTTACTGGGAGCCGCTACTGGTGTCACTGGGAGCCATTACTGGTGTTACTGGGAGCCGTTACTGGTGTCACTGGTGTTACTGGGAGCCGTTACTTCGGTGTCACTGGGAGCCGTTACTGGTGTCACTGGGAGCCGCTACTGGTGTCACTGGTGTTACTGGGAGCCGTTACTGGTGTCACTGGTGTCACTGGTGTTACTGGGAGCGGTTACTGGTGTCACTGGTGTTACTGGTGTTACTGGGAGCCGTTACTGGTGTCACTGGTGTCACTGGTGTTACTGGGAGCTGGGTTACTGGTGTCACTGGTGTCACTGGTGTCACTGAGCCTTTACTGGTGTCACTGGTGTCACTGGGAGCCTTTACTGGTCTCACTGGTGTCACTGGTGTTACTGGGAGCCGTTACTGGTGTCACTGGTGTTACTGGGAGCCGCTACTGGTGTCACTGGGAGCCGCTACTGGTGTCACTGGTGTTACTGGGAGTCAAGTTACTGGTGTCACTGGGAGCCGCTTACTGGTGTCACTGGTGTTACTGGGAGCAGTTACTGGTGTTACTGGTGTCACTGGTGTTACTGGGGAGCCTTTACTGGTGTTACTGGGAGCCGCTGCTGGTGTTACTGGGAGTCGCTACTGGTGTTACTGAGAGCCGCTACTGGTCTCACTGGTGTTACTGGGAGCCTTTACTGGTGTCACTGGTGTCACTGGTGTTACTGGGAGCCGCTACTGGTCTCACTGGTGTTACTGGGAGCCTTTACTGGTGTCACTGGTGTCACTGGTGTTACTGGGAGCCGCTACTGGTGTCACTGGTGTCACTGGGAGCCGCTTACTGGTGTCACTGGTGTCACTGGTGTTGCTGGGAGCCTGCTACTGGTGTCACTGGTGTCACTGGGAGCCGTTACTGGTGTCACTGGGAGCCTCTTACTGGTGTCACTGGTGTCACTGGTGTTACTGGGAGCTGTTACTGGTGTCAATTGGTGTTACTGGGAGCCGCTACTGGTCCCCAGTGGGAGCCGTTACTGGTGTCACTGGTCTCACTGGGAGCCGCTACTGGTCTCACTGGTATCACTGGGAGCTATTACTGGTGTCACTGGTGTCACTGGGAGCCATTACTGGTGTCACTGGTGACACTGGGAGCCGTTACTGGTGTCACTGGTGTCACTGGGAGCCGCTACTGGTGTCACTGGTGTTACTGGGAGTCGCTACTGGTGTCACTGGTGTCACTGGGAGCCGTTTACTGGTGTCACTGGGAGCCGCTACTGGTGTCACTGGTGTCACTGGGAGCCGTTACTGGTGTTACTGGTGTTACTGGGAGCCGCTACTGGGTGTCACTGGGACGCTACTGGTGTTACTGGTGTCGTCAGAGCCGCTACTGGTGTCACTGGTGTCACTGGTGTTACTGGGAGCCTTTACTGGTGTCACTGGTGTTACTGGGAGCCTTGCCATTGCGTCACTGGTGTCACTGGGAGCCGCTACTGGTGTCACTGGGAGCCAGTTACTGGTGTCACTGGTGTTACTGGGAGCCGTTACTGGTGTCACTGGGAGCCGCTACTGGTGTCACTGGTGTTACTGGGAGCCTTTACTGGTGTCACTGGTGTCACTGGGAGCCGCTACTGGTGTCACTGGTGTTACTGGGAGCCTTACTGGTGTCACTGGTGTCACTGGGAGCCGTTACTGGTCTCACTGGTCTCACTGGTGTCACTGGGAGCCGTTACTGGTGTCACTGGTGTTACTGGGAGCCATTACTGGTCTCACTGGTCTCACTGGGCGTCGTTCCCGCTCGGCACCGCCCCGTATGCAAATGAGCCGCGCGGTGCATTCTGGGAAATCCCAGAGCTCCCAAACCGGGCCCGTAAATCGCGACAGCGACCGAGCTCCGCGGCGCGAGCGGGCGCGTTCCGTTAGCGGGACTGTCGCGATTCATTCCTGCTCGTTTATATCGCGACATGTCGCCGTGTCGCTGCAGGCGGTGCTGCGTTAGCTAGCCCCGCGCCGCGCCGCTTCCCGGTATCGTCAGTGCGGTACATCCTGATTCTTGCCGAGGCATGCGCGGGCAGCACGTGATGAGCGCGTACGTGATGACCTCAGTGATTACGCGTCACGCGGGGCGGCGCAGGCGACGCAAACGCCGGCGCCGCCCGGAAACTCTGGAGTGCGCCTGCGCGGGCGGGGCCGGAAGTGCCGCTGGGGGTCACGCGGTGCGGAAACCGCGGTTAAAGCCTCCGACTGGTTTTTAATGGTTTGTACTGGTTTATACTGGCTTTGGGCGGGGCTAGTGTGCCCCCAGTATCGTCCCAGTATCGTCCCAGTATCCTCCCAGTGCTCCCAGTTTCTGTTCCCAGTGCCCTCCCAGTAACTGCCCAGTGCTCCCAGTATCCCCAGTAACCCCTCCCAGTGCTCCCAGTTAATTCCCAGTGCTCCCAGTATCCCCAGTAACCTTCCCAGTGCTCCCAGTATCCCCCCAGTGCTCCCCCAGTGCTCCCAGTTAACTCCTCAGTGCTCCCAGTGCCCCTCCCAGTGCTCCCAGTTTGGGCTCCCAGTGCTCCCAGTGCCTCCCCAGTATCCCCAGTAACCCCTGCAACTGCTCCCGTGTATCCCCAGTGCCCTCCCAGTATCCCCAGTAACCCCTTTCAGTGCTCCCAGTATCCTCCCCAGTGCTCCCCCAGTGCTCCCAGTGCATCCCCCAGTGCTCCCAGTATCCCCAGTAACCCCTCCCAGTGCTCCCCAGTATCCTCCCCAGTGCTCCCCCCAGTGCTCCCAGTTAATTCCCTCAGTGCTCCCAGTATCCTCCCAGTGCTCCCAGCTTGGGCTCCCACTATCCCCCCTAGTATCCCCCAGTGCTCCCAATATCCCCAGTCCTCCCAGTAACCCTCTCCCCAGTGCTCGGGTATCCTCCCAGTGCTCCCAGTTAACTCCCAGTGCTCCCAGTTTGAGGTCCCAGTGCTCCCAGTGCCCTCCCAGTATCCCCAGTAACCCCCTGGAAACTGCTCCCCAGTGCCCCTCAGTGTTCTGTAGTTTGGGCTCCCACTATCCCTAGTATCCCCCAGTGCTCCCAGTATCCCCAGTAACCCCTCCCAGTATCCCCAGTGCTCCCTGTATCCTCCCAGTATCCTGCCAGTGTCCCCCAGTGCTCCCAGTTTGGGCTCCCAGTGCTCCCAGTGCCCTCCCAGTATCCCCAGTAACCCCTGAAACTGCTCCCAGTGCCCTCCCAGTGCTCCCAGTTTGGGTTCCCAGTGCTCCCAGTGCCCTCCCAGTGCTCCCCAGTTTGGGCTCCCAGTGCTCCCAGTGCCCTTCTAGTGCTCCCCAGTGCCCCCCAGTATCCCCCCAGTGCTACCTCCCCAGTGTTCCCAGTTTGGGCTCCCAGTGCCTCCCCAGTGCTCCCAGTTTCTAGTGCTTCCAGTGCTCCCAGTGCCTCCCAGTGTCTCCCCATTGTAGTACAGTGCTCCCCACCCCAGTTTGGGCTCCCAGTGCCCTCCCCAGTGCTCCCCAGTTTGGGCTCCTCCCAGTGCTCCCAGTGCTCCCCCAGTGCTCCCAGTTTACTCCCAGTGCCCTCCCCCAGTGCTCCCAGTTTGGGCTCCCAGTGCTCCCAGTCTAGTGCTCCCAGTTTACTCCCAGTGCTCCCTCCCAGTGCTCCCCAGTTTGGGCTCCCAGTGCTCCCAGTACCCCTCAGTGCTCCCAGTTAACTCCCAGTGCCCCAGTATCCTCCCAGTGCTCCCAGTTTGGGCTCCCAGTGCTCCCAGTATCCCCCAGTGCTCCCTGTATCCCCAGTAACCCCCTCCCAGTATCCTCCCCAGTGCTCCCAGTTTGGGCTCCCACGTGCTCCCAGTGCCCCCAGTGCTCCCCAGTATCCCTCTAGTAACTCCCAGTATCTGCTCCTCAGTGCTCTGGGCTCCCAGTGCTCCCAGTAACCCCTGCAACTGCTCCCAGTATCCCCCAGTGCTCCCAGTGTCCCCCAGTAAGCCTCCCAGTGCTCCCTCCTAATATCCTCCCAGTGCTCCAGTGCTCCCAGTGCTAACTCCCCAGTGCCCTCCCAGTGCTCCCGTAGTTTGGGCTCCCCACTATCCCTAGTATCCCCAGTGCTCCCAGTATCCCCAGTAACCCCTCCCCAGTATCCCCTCCCCAGTGCTCCCAGTGCCCTCCCCAGTATCCCCCAGTGCCTGACTGCCCCCAGTGCAGTGTCCCCAGTTTGGGCTCCCAGTGCCCTCCCAGTGTTCCCTAGTGTTTGAGCCCCAGTGCTCCCCAGTGCCCTCCCAGTGCTCCCAGTTTGGGCTCCTAGTGCAGTGTTCCCCAGTGCTCCCAGTGCAGTGTCCAGTGCTCCCCAGTGCTCCCCAGTGCAGTGCCTCCCTGCTCCCAGTGCCCCCAGTACCCCCAGTGCTCAGCATTCCCAGTTTGGGCTCCCAGTGCCCTCCAGTGCCCCTCCCAGTGCTCCTCCCAGTGCAGTACCTCCCAGTATCCCCCAGTGGCGCCCTCTGCAGGCAGTGCTGGAACACAACGAGCGACTCCTCGGCCAAAGCAGCGATTTATTGAACAGGAGCTGGCGCCCAGTGCTCCCAGTTTGGGCGCCCAGTGCTCCCAGTTTGGGCTCCCAGCGCTCCCAGTTTGGGCTCCCAGTGCTCCCAGTTTGGGCTCCCAGTGCTCCCAGTTTGGGCTCCCAGCGCCCTCAGTTTGGGCTTCAGTGCTCCCAGTTTGGGCTCCCAGCGCTCCCAGTTTGGGCGCCCCAGTGCTCCCCAGTTTGGGCTCCCAGCGCTCCCAGTTTGGGCGCCCAGCGCTCCCAGTTTGGGCTCCCAGTGCTCCCAGTCTGCCCAGTTTGCGGGCCCATCCCCCACACCCTGCAGCTGTGGTTTAACTGGGGGTGAGCACGGAGTCCAGAGCGCGTCCCCAGTGCCACTGTCACTGTCCCCAGTTATCCCAGTTACCCATTCCCAGTACTCCCAGTGTCCCCAGTTACCCATTCCCAGTACTCCCAGTATTCCCAGTTTGCCCCATTTCCCACACTCTGTATCTGTGGTTTAATCTGGGATGTCCACGGACTCTAAATCGCGTCCCCAGTGCCGCTGTCACTGTCCCCAGTGTCCCCAGTTACCCATTCCCAGTGCTCCCAGTACTCCCAGTATTCCCAGTTTGCCCCATTTCCCACACTCTGTATCTGTGGTTTAATCTGGGATGTCCATGGACTCTAAATCGTGTCCCCAGTGCCACTGTCACTGTCCCCAGTTATCCCAGTTACCCATTCCCAGTTATCCCAGTTACCCCAGTTACCCACTCCCAGTGCTCCCAGTACTCCCAGTTTGCCCAGTTTGCTCCGCCATCTGCCACACCCGGTACTGGTGGTTCACCCTGGGGTGCCCGTGGATCCCGTACCGTGTCCCCAGTGCCACTGTCACTGACCCCAGTTATCCCAGTTACCCATTCCCAGTGCTCCCAGTGTCCCCAGTTATCCCAGTTACCCATTCCCAGTACTCCCAGTGCTCCCAGTGCTCCCAGTTTGCCCAGTTTGCTGGCCCACCTGCCACACCCGGTACCGGTGGTTCATTCTGGGGTTCCCGTGGATCCCGTACCGCGTCCCCAGTGTCACTGTCACTGTCCCCAGTGTCCCCAGTTATCCCAGTTACCCATTCCCAGTGTCCCCAGTTATCCATTCTCATTAGTCCCAGTGCTCCCAGTACTCCCAGTTTGCCCAGTTTGCTGGCCCTCCACCTGCCACACCCGGGTACCGGGTGGTTCATTCTGGGATTCCCTGTGATCCTGCATCGTGTCCCCAGTGCCACTGTCACTGTCCCCAGTGTCCCCAGTGTCCCCAGTTATCCCAGTTACCCACTCCCAGTGCTCCCAGTGCTCCCAGTTTGCCCAGGCTTGCTGGCCCACCTGCCACACCCGGTACCGGGTGGTTCATTCTGGGATTCCCTGTGGATCCCGTGAAGGCCCCTCAGTGTCACTGTCACTGTCCCCAGTGTCCCCAGTTATCCCAGTTACCCATTCCCAGTGTCCCCAGTTATCCATTCTCATTAGTCCCAGTGCTCCCAGTACTCCCAGTTTGCTCCAGTTTATGGGCTCCACCTGCCACACCCGGTACCGGGTGGTTCGCCCTGGGGTGCCCGTGGATCCCGTGAGCGTCCCCAGTGTCACCGTCACTGTCCCCAGTTATCCCAGTTACCCATTCCCAGTGCTCCCAGTGCTCCCAGTTTGCCCAGTTTGCCGCCCACCTGCCACACCCGGTACCGGTGGTTCAATTTTGGGTGCCTCGTGGATCCCGTAGCGTGTCCCTCAGTGTCACTGTCACTGTCCCCAGTGTCACTGTCACTGTCCCCAGTGTCCCCAATGTCTCTGGATCAGCCACTCCCAGTGCTCCCAGTGCTCCCAGTTTGCCCAGTTTGCTGCGGCCCACCTGCCACACCCGGGTACCGGTGGTTCACCCTGGGGTGCCCGTGGATCCCGGGTGACCGTGTCCCCAGTGTCACTGTCACTGTCCCCAGTGTCCCCAATGTCTCTGATCAGCCACTCCCAGTGCTCCCAGTTTGCCCAGTTTGCCCAGTTTGCGGGCCCACCTGCCACACCCGTACCGGGTGGAGCCCGCCTCTGGGGTGCCCGTGGGATCCTGCATCAGGTCCCCAGCGCTCTGGGCCCGCTGAGGCTCGCCTCGTGAGAACCGAAGTCCCCAGTTATCCCAGTTACCCATTCCCATTACTCCCAGTGCTCCCAGTACTCCCAGTTTGCCCAGTTTGCTGGCCCACCTGCCACACCCGGTACCGGTGGTTCATTCTGGGATTCCCTGCGGGATCCCGTGAAGGCCCCCAGCTTCCTGGGCCCGCTGCGTCAGAGAACCGAGTCCCCAGTTATCCCGTAGTTACCCATTCCCATTACTCCCAGTGCTCCCAGTGCTCCCAGTTTGCCCAGTTTGCCGCCCCACCTGCCACACCCGGTACCGGTGGTTCACCCTGGGGTGCCCGTGATCCCTGTATCAGCGTCTCCCTGCAGCGCTCTGGGCCCGCGGCGCTCGCCAGAAGACTCCTCCTGACGCTGGCGCAGCAGGGCGGCGGCGCGAGAGCTGCGACGCTCGCTGCCACTTAACACGCCGCAGCCCGACAGCAGGTACTCCTGCCTGCGGACGCCATCCGTGGACGCCATCGGGCCGCCCTCGGCCTAGCCCCCCTCGGGATCACCCAGCCCGCCAGGTTCAGCGGGACGCCGCCGCTGATGGCGGCCGCGATGGCGGCCATGACGTCACTGGGGGCGCCGGACATGGGGTTGGTGACGTCATTGGTGTCACCACTGTCCATAGAGACGTCACCAGTGGTGGATTTGGGGTTGGTGACGTCATTGGCGTCATCACAGGTTGAGTTGATGACGTCATTATTTTCATCACTGTCCATAGTGACATCTCCAACGGTGGATTTGGGGTTGATGACGTCATCATTGCCACCAGGATTCGTGGGAATGTCACTGATGCTGGATATGGGGTTGATGACGTCACTGGTGCCACCAGAGATGGGGTTGATGACGTCATTATTTTCATCGCTGTCCATAGAGACGTCACCAGTGGTGGATTTGGGCTTGATGACGTCATCATTGCCACCAGGGTCCCTGGGAATGTCACCAATGTTGGATTTGGGGTTGATGACGTCATTATTTTCATCACTGTCCATAGAGACGTCACTGATGGGGGATTTGGGCTTGATGACGTCATTGGTGTCACCACAGGTAGGGTTGATGACGTCATCAAAGTCTCCAGGGTCCGTGGCGACGTTGCCGATGGCGGAGTCGGGGTTGATGACATCACTGTCTCCGCCGATGACGTCACCGTCCCCGAGCCTGGCAATTTTGGCCCCTCCCCCCCCAAAGCCGCCGTCCCCGGGGTGTCCCCGGCGCCGCGTCCTCGCTGTGACGTCACCGCCCGTGCCGATGACGTCATCGCATTGCTGGCGGCGCTGCGCCCTCCCTGTGACGTCCCCATCCCCGGTGATGACGTCACCGCCTCGCCAGTGCCCACATCGTGTCCTGCCTGTGCCATCACAGTCCCTCCTGGTGACGTCACTGTCCTCAGCGACATGCCGCCACTGCTGTCGGGTGACACTGCGTTCTCCTCTTGTGACGCCACTGCCCCCACCAATGACGCCACCGCTTTACTGATGACGCCACCGCCTTTACCGACAAAGTCACCGCTTCCCAATGACATCACCGCCCTTGCTGATGACATCCCCACCCTTGCAAATGACATCACCGCCCTTTCTGATGACGTCACAATCC
Source organism: Luscinia megarhynchos (assembly GCA_034336665.1). Lineage (NCBI taxonomy): Eukaryota > Metazoa > Chordata > Aves > Passeriformes > Muscicapidae > Luscinia > Luscinia megarhynchos. The sequence continues at coordinate 71,440 of JAPFBE010000097.1, read as the reverse complement.
TTACCGATGCCACCACCCTTACCAATGACGTCACAACCCTTACCGACGACGCCACCACCCTTGCAAATTACGTCATCACTCTTACCGATGACATCACAACCCTTACCGATGACATCACCGCCCTTACCAATGACGTCACCGCCTTCTTCCCGATGATCGCCATCGCCTCTAGCAATGCCATCCTCAGCAGCCCCTGCCGCCCGTGGCGATGTGTAGTGCAGGCTGGAGCGTGGCACAGCTGGTGCCACCCCTCCTCCCCGGGCCATGTCCCTCCCCCGGGCTCCTCCCCCTGGCGGTCCCAGCCCACGGCCAGCAGTGCGCCGAGCTGCCCAGCGCCGCCTCGCGTCGTCAGCCTCAGCTCGGGCTGCCAGCATGGCCGCTGCCGCCGGGCCTCACTGCAAGACAGCTGGGAGGCCGGCGGCGGTGGCCCGCCCCAGCTCGGCCACGCCCCCCGGGACGCCGGCCAGGCAGGACTCGGGGCCCGGGCGGGCGGCCACAGAGAGGGAGCAGCACCTGAACGGGCGGCCCAGAGCTCAAGGGAACTGGGGAACTTTCGGGAGTGCTGGGGAGTGCTGGGGTCCTTACTGGGAGTGCTGGGGTCCTTACTGGGGTCCTTACTGGGACTGGAGCCACTGGGGAGACTGGGGGCACCGGAATGCTGGGATCCTTACTGGGAATGGTGTTACTGGTCACACTGGGGCCACTGGGGAACTGGGGCACTGGGGAGACTGGGTCCTTACTGGGATCCTTACTGGGATCCTTACTGATCCCTACTGATTAGTGTTAATGTCATACTAGGCACTGATGAACTGGGGCACTGGGGACACTGGGATCCCTATTGGGATCCTTACTGGGACTGGAGCCACTGGGGGCACTGGGGACACTGGGAATGGTGTCACCAGTGGGACTGGTCACACTGCGGGCACTGATCCCATCGATTGGTGACACCGGTCATACTAGCACTGGGGATACTGCACTCGGGATCCCTACTGAATGGTAGTCACCAGTGGGACTGGTCATACTGGTGGAACTGGGGACACTGGGATCCTTACTGGGACTCAGTGTCCTTTGGTGCTGCACTGGCCATACCGTGATACTGCGGCACTGGGATCCTTACTGGGACTGGAGCCACTGGTGGAACTGGTGGTACTGGTCATACCGTGTGAACTGGGATCCTTACTGGTGGTAATCTCCGGAGTTCTTGGTGGGACTGGTCAAACTGGTGCCACTGGCGCCTTTTGATGTCCTATGGTCTTACTGGTCTTACTGGTCATAGCTTTGGAAATCACTGGTGTTACCGGTGATACTGGTGATAACTGGTGATACTGGTGGCACTGGTGCTACTGGTCATGGCTCGGTCATACTGGTGATACTGGTGTCGCTTGATCCAACGGGTCCAACTGGGCCATACTGGTGTTACTGGTATTACTGAAAGCCACGGGTGCTACTGGTGTCACTGGTGTTACTGGTGTTACTTTCGGTCCCAGTGCCAGCCCAGGGCGTGAGCAGTGATTTGTACGGTGATGTCATCAGTGACGCTCATCGTGATGATGTAATTCGATGGGGGTCCGCGCGCGCAACCCCAGAGCCCAGTACAGACCAGTACAGCACCAGTAACGCCTCCCAGTGCTCCCCCGGTAACACCAGTAACTCAGTGACTCCAGAAACGGCTCCCAGTAGCACTCAGTAACACTCAGTAACAGCCTCCCAGTCCCTCTCCCAGTCCCATCAGTCCTGCTCCCCAGTCCCTCCCAGTCCATCCCAGTTCCCTCCCAGTCCCATAGTCCCAGTCCATCCCCAGTTCCCAGTCCTCCCAGTCCCCTCTCAGTCCCCTCCCACTCCCTCCCAGCTCCCATCCCAGTCCCTCCCAGTTCCATCCCAGCTCCCTCCCAGTCTCTCCCTAGTCAGCTCCTCATTTCCCTCCTCCTCCCAGTCCATCCCAGTCTCCCATCCCAGTCTCTCCCAGTCCCTCCCCAGTCCCTCCCAGTCCTCCCCTCCCAGTCCCTCCCTCCCATCTCCCTCCCAGTTATCCCTAGTCCCTCCCAGTTTCCCTCCTCCCCAGTCCCTCCCAGCTCCATCCCAGCTCCTCCCCTCCCAGTCTCCCCTCCCAGCTCCCCATTCCCTCCCAGTTCCCTCCTCCCAGTCCCTCCCAGTCCCTCCCACTCCCATCCCAGTCCCTCCCAGTCCCTCCCACTCCTCATCCCAGTCAGTCCCCCCCAGTCCCTCCCAGTGCCCCCCCAGTACGTAAGCTTCGGGCTCCGGGCCCCTCAGCAGGATCTCGCTCCCTCGCGCTCCCTGCCCGACCCGTTTGAGGTGGGGAGGTGCGGGAGGGCGGCAGCTCCCGCAGCAGCCGCGGGGTCTCCTGGGCAGCAGCAGGGGCGCCGCCCATCCCAGCAGGGCAGGCCCCGCCTCGCCCCTCCCCCACCAGGGCACGGGCGCGGGAAGGCGGGGAGGGCGCGGCGGGGGAGGGACGGGCCCCGCCCCCTTCTGCTGGCGCTGCCCCCTCCCCCACCTCCATGGAGAACCTGCGGGGAGGGGGAGGTGAATGGGGAGGGTGAAAAGGGGAGGGGCTAAGGGGTGGGGGAGGGGCTAAATGTGCGTCCCTCCCAGTAACAACTCAACCCTCCCAGTGCTCCCAGTTTGTCACTCCCGTGTCAGTCCTCCCAGTGCATCCCAGTCCCTCCCAGTGCTCCCCAGTATCCCCCAGTCCCTCCCAGTTCCTCCCAGTCACTCCCAGTCAACCCCCCAGTCCATCCCAGTATCCCCCCAGTCCCTCCCAGTTCCTCCCAGTCCCTCCTAGTGCCCCCAGTCCCTCCCAGTATATCCCAGTCCCTCCCAGTAACACCTCAACCCCTCCCAGCGCTCCCAGTGCCCCCCAGTCCCTCCCAGTCCCTCCCAGTTCCTCCCAGTCAGTCACTCCCAGTAACACCTCAATCAGTGCTCCCAGTGCCCCCCCAGTCCCTCCCAGTCCCTCCCAGTGCCCCCCAGTACCTTCCCCAGTGCTCCCAGTATCCCTGCACGTCGCTGCTGCTCCGCTGCCTGGGCCCCGGCCCCGCGCGCGCTGATTGGCTGAGGGGCGGGAAGGGCGGGACCAAACCCGGAAGCGCCGCGAGGGGGTGGCCAGAACCGGAACCACCGATACGGGAGCCCGGGAGAAACCGGAACCTCAAAGGGCGGGACCGGAACCGGAAGCGTCTGGAGGGGGCGGAGCCGGGAAACCGAAACCACAGAGAGGGGCGGGACTGGAACCGGAAGCGCTGGGAGCGGGACCGAACCCCAAAGAGGCGGTGCCGGAACCGGAAGCGCCGGGAGGGCTCGGAACCGAAGTGCCGGGAGGGGCCGGAACCGGAAGCGCCGGGGCTGCAGCGCCCCCTGGCGGCCGGGAGGAGCCACAGCGGCGGCCTGACCAGCTGGAACCAGTTGGAACCAGTTGGAACCAGTACGGGCAGCGGTAATGCGCCAGTTGTGACCAGTACAGACCAGTATGGGCCAGTACAAACCAGTATGGGCCAGCATGGGCCAGTACAGACCAGCATAGACCAGCACAGACCAGTATGGGCCAGTACACAAAACCAGTATGGGCCAGTATGGACCCAGTATGGGCCAGTATGGACCGTGTGGACAGACCAGCATGGACCAGTACAGACCAGTATAGACCAGTACAGACCAGTATGACCAGTACAGACCAGTACAGAGCAGTATGGACCAATTCAGACCAGTATGGGCCAGTACAGACCAGTACAAACCAGTATGTGCCAGTACAGACCAGTATGGACCAGTACTGAACTAGTACAGACTGTCTCTGACCAGTTCAGACCAGTTCTGGACCATTACAAGGCCAGTACAGACCAATTCAGACCAGTATGGACCAATTCGGACCAGTTCAGACCAGTACAGACCAGTTCAGACCAGTACAGACCAGCATGGGCCAGTACAGACCTTGTTCATCGCTCAGACCAGTTCAGAGTGTTCAGACCAGTACAGACCAGTTCAGACCACTCCCAGACCAGTATGGACCAGTATGGGCCAGTACAAACCAGTATGGGCTAGTACAGACCAGTATGGGCCAGTACAGACCAGTATGGACCAGTATGACCAGTATGGACCAGGCACGAAGCAGTACAGACCAGTTCAGACCACTACAGACCAGTACAGACCAGTACAGACCAGTATGGACAGTTCAGACCAGTACAGACCAGTACAGACCAGTATGGACCAGTTCAGACCAGTTTGCACCAGTATGGGCACTGGTACTGTCCCCAGTTCAGACCAGTTCAGACCAGTAAGACACCAGCAAGGATGAGCTAGCCACCAGTTTGGACCAGTTTGAACCCAGTCCCCTGACGACAAACCGGAGTCAAACCAGTGTCACTGGTTTTATTGATCTTTCACTGGGAGGGGGAGGAGGCCATGGATCTGGGGGAATCTGTAGAAATCCTGGGGGATTCTTTTGGATCTTTGGGAAATCTTTTGGATTTTTGGGGAAATTCTTTTGGGATTTTTGGCTTTGGGGATTTTGACATTTTGGGATTTTGGGAAATCTTTTTGTGAAACCCTTTTGGGCTTTTTTGGGGATAATCTTTGGGATAATCTTTAGGATAATCTTTGGGATCTTGGGGAATCCTTTGATTTTTGTGCTCTTTGGGATAATGGGATACCTTTGGGATAATTTTTGGGATCATTTTGTGAATCTTTTGGGGAAATCTTTTTGCTCTTTTGGGATTTCTTTCGATCTTTGGGGGATGGGATACTTTTGGGTACTTTTGGGAGAAATCTTTTGGGGATCTTTGCATCTTTGGGGATTTTTCGGCTTTTGGGGATAATTTTGGGATAATTTTTGGGATCTTTTGGAATCTTTGGGATCTTTTGATTTTTTAGTGGCCTTTTGGGATTTCTTTGGGGGTGCTTTTGGGACATTTTTGATCCTTTGGAGATTTTTTGGGAAAATCCCTTTTGGGCCTTTTGGCCTTTGGCCTTTTGGGATAATTCTTTGTGAATCTTTAGGACATCTTGATCTTTTTGTGAATCTTTGGGAAAATTTTGGGGTGGTTTTGGATCTTTGGGATGATTTTGGGATCTTTGGGGAACTGTTAGTAGATCCTTTGTTTTGCTCTTTTGGGATTTTGGCCTTTTGGATCTTTGGGTCTTTTTCCGACACCTTTGAGATCTTTGTATACCTTGTAGAATTTTTGCTTCTTTTTTGCGCTTTTGGGGATCTTTTGGGGTTTTTTGGGATAATCTTTGGAACATTTTGTGATAATCTTTTAGGATAGTTTTTGGGATCTTTTGTGGACCTTTGGGAATTTTTTCTTTTTGGGGACTTTTTGGAGTTTTTTGGGGATAACTTTTGGATACCTTGATTCTTTGTGATCTTTTTTGGACTTTTGTGGCCTTTTGGGGATCTTTTGGATAATTTTGGGATATTTTGGGATATTTTGGGATAATTTTTAGGATAGCTTTTGGGATTTTGGAGGATCTTTCTAGAATTTTGGGGTTTTTGGGATCTTTTGGGGGCCTTTTGGGGACACCTTTGGGATATTCTGAATCTTTTGGGAAATCCTTTTTGCTTCTTTTGGGATATTTCTTTGGGCTTTTTTGATCTTTGGGGATATTTTAGGACACTTTTTGGGGCTATTTTGGGATGTTTCGGTCACTTTTGGGATGATTTGGGACTATTTTGGGGGTCAGCTTTTGAGACATTTTTGGGGATATTTTCGGGATATTTTGGGATATTCTAGCAGTTTTTGGGGATATTTTGGGATATTTTGGGGGATATTTCCTGGCCATTTTGGGATGTCTGGGGTCACTTTGGGATGTTTTCAGGATAATTTTGGGATCTGGCTTTTGGATATTTTGGGATCTTAGGACATTTCTCGGATATTTTTGGGAATTTTGGGGATACATTTGGGACAAGCCTTTGGGACATTTTGGGGACATCTTTGGGCAGTTTTTGGGATATTTTGGGGTGTTTAACAGCCATGGCATTTCTGTCAGTTTTGGATATTTTGGGGCCATTTGGGACAATTTTGGGATGTTTGGGGGTCACTTTGGGATATTTTTGGTCAGTTTCTAAGATACTTTTGGGATAATTTTGGGGCCATTTTGGGATGCTCTCGGGGTCAGCTTTTGGGATGCTGATTGACTTTCCTAGGGTCGCTTTTGGGATAATTTGTGCTTTAGGTCATTTTGAGATCGTTTTGTGTGGTCAGCTTCTTGGGATAATTTCTGGGCTGATCTTCAGTTTTGGAGATATTTTTGGGATGTTTGGGGTCACTTTTATAAGATATTTTGGGGTCACTTTTGGGATAATTATGGGATGGGGATGTTTTTAACATATTTGGAATCCTTTTGGGGATAATTTTGGGGTGTTTTGGGGTCAGTTTTGTGAGATGATTTCGGTCACTGAGATATTTTCGTCAGTTTTGGGATATTCTTTGGGGCCCATTTTCGCTATTTCTGTCAGTTTTGGGGCCATTTTGGGATGATTTTCAGTCAAGCTTTTGGATATATATGGGGTCAGTTTTGGGATGTCTGGGATGGATATCTCGGGTCAGTTTTGGGATAGCTTTGGGATGTCACGGCCACCTTTGATACCTCGGGATAATTTTGGAGCTCACTAGATGTTTCTCATGGGGTCAGTGGGATCATTTGGGATGCCAGGCTGCCGATATTTTGGGAGGTTTTGGGATGCTGGGATGATTTCGGGTCAGCTTTTGGGATATTTTGGGCCGCTTTTGTAGCTCCGTTCCCTGTCACACGTACTCGTTCCGGCTGCAATTTGCTGCCCAGCTGGGAGGGCAGGCGGCCGCAAGCGGGGCCGGGCGGGGCTGTGGGGAGGGGCGGCTCAGGGCGGGGAGGGGGAGGGTGGGTTGAGCCCCGCCCCCACCCTGAGACCGACGGGGGGAGGCCAACGGGAAGGGGGAGGGGCTTGGGAGGGGGAGGGGTCCATGGAGTGGGGGAGGGGTCACTGGGGTGGGGGGAGGGGCCTGAGGAAGTTCCCAGGGTGGGGAGGGGCCTTAGTCTTGAGGGGCTTACGGAGGGAGGGTCCCGGAGTGGGGAGGGGTCTGAGGAGGGGGGCGGGGCTCTCAGGGTGGGGGCGGGGCTGCGGGGGAGGGGGCGTGGTCAGAGGAGGGCGGGACCATGGGTTGGGCGGGGCTTTGGGGTGGGGGCGGGGCTCAGGTGGGGGCGGGCTTTGTGGGGCTCAGGGCGGCTCTCAGGAGGGGCGGGGCTGTCAGGAGGGGCGGAGCCCAGTAAGGGGCGTGGTTTAAGGGCGGGGCTCAAGGGTGGGGGTGGGGCTGGAGGAGGGCTGGGCCCAGGGTGGGGGCGGGCCTTGATGGGGGAGGGATTTTAAGGAAGGGCGGGGCTCAGGAAGTGGGAGGGGCTCAGGAAGGGTGTAGTTTAAGGAAGGGCGTGGTTTTAAGGAAAGGGCGGGGCTCTGAGGATGCGGGGCGGGCTTTAAGGGGGCGGGACCCTCAGGGAAGGCGGGCTCAGGGTCGGCTGAGCAAGGGCGTGGCTCTCAGGGTGGGGGCGGGCTCCTCTAGGTGCGGGCTAGGAAGAGGGCGGGATCTCAGGGTGGGGCGGGGCTCTCACATGAAGGGGCGGGTTATAAGAAGGGCGGGGCTCAGGGTGGGGGCGGGCTCTCATGAAGGGGCGTGGTTTAAGGAAGGGCGCTCTTGAGGGTGGGGGTGGGCGCGGTTCTCACCCCGGTCGGGCCATCCAGAGCAGCCTCCCCCAGCGCCTGCAGTGCCTCTCCCCACCTCCGCCTGCAGCACGGCGGCTGGCTCGAACCTGGGGAGGGGGGCGGGACCCCCAAAAATCACCCAAAAATCCTCCAAAAATCCCCCAAAAAATCACCCAAACATCCTCCAAAATCCTAAAATCCTCCAAAACATTCCGCAAAATCCTCCAAAAATCAAAATTTCTAAAATCACCCAAAATCCTCCCTAAAATCCCCCAAAATCTCACTCTGCAAATCACTCCAAAATTCCCATCCCCCTGTAAAAATCGCACTCCAAAAATCACCTAAAATCCCAAAAATCAAAAATCACCTCCCAAAATTATCCCCAAAAATTCCCAAAAATCCCCCAAAATTCACCCAAAAATCACAAAAATCCTCCAAAAAATCCCCCAAAAATCACCCAAAAATCCTCCAAAAATCCCCTAAAATCCTCCAAAATTCCCAAAAATTCCCAAAAACATCAACCACCCCAAAATTCCATCCCCAAAATCCTCCAAAAATCCTCAAAAATCACCCAAAAATCCCTCCATCAAAATTCCCTAAAATCCCCCAAAATCTCAGATTTCCGAATTCCCAAAAATTCCCAAACTCCCCAAAATCAATCTCCCAAAAATCCCCCAAAACTTTCCCCTCAAAATCCTCCAAAAATCATCACCCAAAATCCCTCCAAGAACTCCCCCAAAATTCACCTAAAATCCTCCAAAAAATTCAAAATTTTCCAAAATTCCCAAAAATTCCCAAAATTCCCCAAAAAATCACTGTCCCCCCAAAATTTCACCCAAAAATCCTCCAAAAAATCCCCCCAAAAATCACCCAAAATCCTCCCAGTCCCCCCAAAATTCCCAAAATCCTCCAATCCCCCAAAAATCCACTCCCTGAAACATCAGCACCCCCAAAACACCCAAAAATTTCCCACATTCTAAAAATTCAAAATTTCACCAAAACATTGTCATTCGAAATCAAAATCTCCCAATTTCAAATATCCCAATTCACTCCTCAAAAATCAAAATCCTCCGTTTCAAAATCAAAATTCCTCCCAATCCACCACTCCCTGAAAATTCAAATTCTCCCAAAAACTCCCTCCTTAAATTCGCAACCTCCCCTAAATTCCTCCCAAATTCCTCCCACTCTACTCCTACACCTCCCAAAACTCCCCAAATTCCGCCCCCACATTCCTCCCCAACCCCCAAAATTCCCCCAAAATCCACCAACTTCCTGAGAAATCCTTCTCAAATTTCTTTTCAAACTCCTACCTCTCCACCTTCTCCCAAAATCCTCCCAAATCCACCCAGATTTCCTCGAAACTCCACTCAAATTCTCCCAAAATTTCCGAAATATTCTGAAATTTTCCCAACTCTCAAAATCTCCCAACTTTCCCAATTCTCCCACTCCACTCCAAAATTTTCTACCTCTTTCCAAACTCCTCTAACCCCTTTGAAATTCTAAATTCTCCCAAAATTCTAAAATTCCCTGTGTAACCACCTCACCTCCTCAACCTTAAATTTCCCCAAAATTTTGGTTCCTAAATCTGGAAATTTCTACCTTAAATCTAAAATCTGAAATTTCGAAATCCTTTCGCATTCTAATTCCACTCTAAATTCACCTACCTCTAGCTCTTAAATTTCCCTCAAAATCTCTAAAATCCCCCCTTAAAAATCTCACTCTGAAATGTCACTTCCTAAATTCTCCTAACCACCACAAATTTCAAGTACTGCTACAACTCTCCTAAAAATCCCTCCAAATTCCCTAAATCTCTCCAAATGTCTCTCACTCCTCTTAAATTCTCCTACTCCTGCCCCACCCTCCTGTAATCCCCTTAAATTCCCCACCTAGTTCCCAGTTCTCCTAACTAAATTTCTAAATTTCTCCTCCCACCTCTAAAATCCTTTCCCAATTCTCCCACCTCCTAAATTTCTGTAATCTCCTAAAATCCTCCCAACCACCCAGATTTCCCCTCAAATTCACCTTAAATTCTCCCAAAATTCCCTAAATATTCCCCCTGTAAATTTTCCCCTAAATCCCCCTTAAAATCCCCACCTCTTAAATTCTCCCACCTCACCAAAAATCCCCTAAATCCTCCCAAAATCCCCTAAATTCTCCTCTAAAATCCACCTCACCCCCTTAAAATTCCCCACCCCCTCTAAATTCTCCCAAAATCCCCCCTGCACCCTCCTCCTCTTAGTTCAGCTCCAAAATCCCTCAAAATCCACCGAGTCCCTCAAAATTCTTCAACTGTCCTCAACTTTTCCTGTACCTCCCAAATTTCCCCTTAAAATCCCCTAAATTCTCCCAAATCCACTTAGAAATTTCCTGTACCCCCAAATTCCTCCTCCTAAAATACCCCCTAAAATTCCCCAAAAATCCCCCCAAATTTTCCCTACCTCCCAACCCTAAAATTCTTAAAATCCACCACAATTTTAGTTCTAAATCTCCCCCAAAATCCCTCCAAAAATCCTCCCAACTCCCCACCCCCTCTAAAATCTCTAAAATTCTGTAATTCCCCCACTCCACCCCAATTCACCAAACTCCCAAACCCCCACCCTCTGCACCCCTGTAATCCCCTCTGTACTTCCCCCCGAAATGTCCCAAATTTCCTAAATTCCTCCCAACCACCACCTCCCAAGAAATTCTTGTGTCCCCTAAATTTCCCCCAAAATCTCCCCACCTCCCCAAAAATCCCCCTCACCCTCCCAATTCCGCCCCAAATCTCACCAAAATCCCCAACCACCACCCCCCTGTAACCCTCTAAAAATTCCCTAAAATTCCCTGTAACTCCCCCTAATCTGCCCCAAATTCACCAAAAATCCCCCAAATCCTCCCCAAATTCCCCAAAATTTCCCCCAAATTCCTCCCAAATCCTCCCAAAATCCCCCAAATTCCCCAAAATCCCTCAAAATCCCCCAAAAATCCCCCAAATTTCCCTCAAAATTCCCAAAATCTCCCCAAATTCCCTCCCAATTCCGACCAAAAAGTCCCCCAAATCCTCCCAAAATGCCCCAAATTCCCCCAAAATTTTCCCCAAAATGCCCCCAAAATCCTGCCCAGCCCCCTGCCCCTCCCCCACCTGACCCCCCGCCGTCTCGGGCTCAGGGAATTCCCGCAAGTGAGCCAGAGACCGAACCAGAGCGCGGCGCCCCCGGCGGCCAGGCCTGGAACAGCAGCGGGAGGAACCGAATTAATGAAATTAATTAAATTGAAATTAAACCGAATTATGTAAGAGGAATTAAGCCGGGAATTAAATGTAAATAAAAATTAACCCGAAATTAAACAGAATTAAATAAAAATGAAACAGAATTAAAAGGAATTAAATAAAAATTAACCCGACATTAAGCGGAATTAAATAAAAATTAACCCGAAATTAAACAAAATTAATAAATAAAATTAACCCGAACTTAAAAGAATTAAACAGAATTAAAAAGAGAATCGGACAAAATTAACCCAAAAACAATTCAACAAAATCGGGACGCAATTAACCCTAAAAATTAAACAAAATTAAACAGACTCCCCTCGAACCCCTCAGATCCTCCCAAATCCCCCCAAAAATCTCCCAAAATCCCCCCAAAATAAACCCCAGACCCCCCCCAGGACCCCCAAAATCCCCCCAACCCCCTCAAATCTAATTTCCCCCCCAAAATTCGGCCCCAAACCCCCCAAATTTGCCTCAAATCCCCCCAAAATCAACCCCAGACCCCCAGACCCCCAAAAATCCCCCAAAAATTCCCCAAATTTGCCTCCCAAATCCCCCCAAATCTCCCAAAATCTGCCCCAAGCCCCCTAGGGACCCCCAAAATCCCCCCTAACCCTTCAAATCCCCTCAATTTCCCCCCCAAAATCCCCCCCAAAATCTCCCCTAAACCCCCAAAATTCCCCCAAATCCCTCCCAAAAAATCCCCCCAAATCCCCAAGCCCCCGGCCCCGCCCCTCCCCCCACCTGCCAGCAGCAGCAGCGCCCCCAGCGGCCCGGGGTCCCCTCCGAAGTCCCGCGATCGCCCCCAGGGCTCCCCTAGCCCCAGGGGCTCGGCTCCGACAAGCGCCCAGGCTGGCTGCCGTGCAGGGTACCCTGGGGGTGGAAAAAAATGGGGTTAGAGAGCCAAAACGGCCAAAAAATAACCCAAAATCGGCCCTAAATAGCCCAAAAATCATCCCGAAATTATCGCAAAAAACCTCTGCAAAACCGGCAAAAATAATCCCAAAATAGCCCAAAATAATCCAGAAATCACTTCCTAAATATCCCCAAAATCAGCCCAAAAATAACCCCCAAATCAGCCCAAAAATAACCCCAAAATCACCCTAAAATCACCCTAAAATAACCCAGAATAATCCCAAAATCACCCCAAAATCACCTCCTAAATACCCCCAAAATCAGCCCAAAATAATCCAAAATAATCCAAAAAATCAGCCCAAAATCATCCCAAAAATCCTCTGCAAAACCGGCAAAAATAATCCCAAAATAGCCCAAAATAATAAAAAAAAAATTCCAAAATTAACCCAAACCAGCCCCAGGGCGTGGCTGCCCTGCAGGTACCCTGGGGGTGGAAAAACACTGGGGTTAGAGAGCCAAAACAGCCAAAAAAATAACCCAAAATCGGCCCAAAATCAGCCCAAAAATCCTCTGCAAAACCGGCAAAAATCAGCCCGAAATAGCCCCCAAAAAGAAAAAAAAACCACTTTCTTAATACCCCCAAAATCACCCCAAAATCAGCCCAAAAATAACCCAAAATCCTCCTCAAACCAGCCTCAAATCCCACCAAAATAATCCAAAATAATCCAAAAAAATCACCCCAAAATCATCCCAAAATCACCTCCTAAATACCTCCAAAATCAGCCCAAAAATAACCCAAAATAATCCAAAAAATCACCACAAAATCATCCAAAAATCATCCCCAAAACAACCCCCAAATCACCCAAAAATAGCCAAAAAATCAGCCCAAAATCATCCCAAAAAACCTCTGCAAAACAGGCAAAAATAATCCCAAAATAGCCCAAAATAATAAAAAAAAAATTCCAAAATTAACCCAAACCAGCCCCAGGGCGTGGCTGCCGTGCAGGTACCCTGGGGGTGGAAAAAATGGGGTTAGAGAGGCAAAAACGGCCAAAAAATAACCCAAAATCGGCCCAAAATAGCCCCAAAATCATCCCGAAATTATCGCAAAAAACCTCTGCAAAACCGGCAAAAATAATCCCAAAATAGCCCAAAATAATCCCCAAAATAATCCTTAAAATCATCCCCAAAAAGCTCCTCGAAACAGGCAAAAATAACCCCAAAATCATCCAAAAAATCACCACAAAATCAGCCCAAAATCACCCCAAAATCACCTCCTAAATACCCACAAAATCACCCCAAAAGTAGCCAAAAAATCACCCCAAAATCATCCCAAAAAACCTCTGCAAAACCGGTAAAAATAATCCCAAAATAGCCCCAAAAAAGAAAAAAAATCACCTCCTAAATACCCCCAAAATCAGCCCAAAATCAGCCCAAAAATAACCCAAAATAATAAAAAAAATCACCACAAAATCATCCAAAAATCACCCCAAAAATAACCCCCAAGTCACCCAAAAATAGCAAAAAATCATCCTAAAATCACCCCAAAATAACCCAGAATAATCCCAAAATCACCCCAAAATCACCTCCTAAATAGCCCCAAAATCAGCCCAAAATAACCCAAAATAATCCAAAAAAATCAGCCCAAAATCATCCCCCAAAATCACCCCAAAATAGCCCAAAATCACCCCAAAATAACCCAAAAACCAGCCCCAAATCATCTCAAAAATAACCCAAAAATAATCCCAAAACAGCCCAAAATCATCCCAAAATAATACAAAATATCACCCAAAAATCATCCCAAAATAATCCCTAAATCAGCCAAAAAATAACCCAAAATCACCCCAAAATCATCCAAAAATCATGTCTAAAATATTCTCAAAATCAGCCCAAAAATAACCCAAAATCACCAAAAATAACCCAAAATCACCTCAAAACCTTCTCAAAAAAAACCAAAATCACCCCCAAAAATCTCCCCAAAATAATTCCCAAATCCTTCCCAAAAAATCCCCAAATTCACCTTAAAATCTCTCTAAAATTGCCCCAAAAACTTCCCAAAACAGCCCCAAAATCACAACAACATCCTCCCCAAAATCCCCCAAAAATCCCCCAAAATCCTCCCAAATCCTCCCCAAATTCATCCCCGAAAAACACCCAAAAATCCCCAAAAATCCCCCAAAAATCTTCCCAAAAATCACCCCAAAAATAACCCAAAACCCAAAATCACAACAAAATAATCTAAAGATCCCCAAAGATCCCCAAAAATCCTCCTAGATTCACCCCAAAAAAACCCCAAATCCTCCCAAAATTAATCCCAAAATCACCCAAAATCACCCAAAAAATCCCCAAAAAATTCCCCCAAAAATCCTCCCCAAATTCATCTCAAATTATTCCCAAAATCCCAATAATTCCCCCAAAATCCTCCCCAAAATCACCCCAAAATAACCCAAAAACCCAAAATCACAACAAATTAAATCCCAAAAATCCCCAAAAGTCATCCAAAATCCTCGGAAGTCATCCCAAAATCACTTTAAAATCCCCAAAAATCCCCCCAAATTCCTTGAGATCCTCCCCAAAGTTCATCCCAAATTCATCCCAAAAAACCCAAAAAATCCCCAAAATCCTCCCCTAAAATCACCCAAAAATCCCCAAAAATCCCCAAAAATCCTCCCCAAGTTCATCCCAAAAATAACCCAAAATCCTCCCCAAATTCATCCCAAAATAACCCAAAATCACCCCAAATGTCCCCAAAATCCTCCCCAAATTCATCCCAGAAAAATCCCAAAAAAATCCCCAAATCCTCCCCAAATCACCCCAAATCCTCCCCAAATTCATCCCAAATCCCCAAATCCTCCCCAAATTCCTCCCAAAAATCCCAAAAATCCCCCAAAATCCCCTAAAATCACCCCAAAATAACCCCAAAACCCCAAAATCACAACAAAATAATCCCCAAAATCCCCAAAAAATCCCCCAAAAATCCCCCCAAAATCCTCCCCAAACTCACCCAAAAATCCCAAAAATCACCAAAATCCTCCCCAAAATCCTCCCCAAAATGACCGAATAACCCAAAAATCAAAAAATCCCCAAAATCGCCCAAAATCCTCCCCAAATTCATCCCAAAATCCTCCCCAAAATCACCCAAAAAGTCCCCAAAATAACCCAAAATCCTCCCCAAATTCATCCCAAATTCATCCCAAAAGATCAAAAAATCCCCAAAATCCTCCCCAAAGATCACCCCACAATGGCCAAAAGGCCACAAAGATCCGACAAAATGATCCCCAAAAGATCCTCAAAATGCCCAAAAAGTCCCCAAAATCCTCCCCAAATTCATCCCAAAAGATCCCAAAAAATCCCACAAAAAATCCCCAAAATCACCCCAAAATCCCCCAAAATCCTCCCCCAAATTCATCCCAAAAATCCCAAAAATCCCCAAAATAATCCCCAAAAGATCCCCCAAAAATCCCCAAAAATCATCCTCCTCAAAGATCACCCCAAAGATAACCCAAAACACCCCAAAAGATCACTGACAAAATGATCCCCAAGATCCCAAAAGTGCCCCAAATTCATCCCAAAGAGTCCCCAAAAGATAGTCCCCAAGAATCCCCAAATCCTCGAGTTCGTCCCAAAGATCCCCAAAGAGTCTCCCCAGAGTCCCCAAATGCAGTTGATCCCCAAAGGACCCACAGACCCCCTTAATGTCCCAGATTGATTTAAGATGTTCTGATGTCCCAAAGGTCGCCCAGGGTCCTTCAATCTAGGATTCCCCCAGTGTCCGCGTCCAGTCTGATTGATCCGTCAAGAGTCTGGTGTCACGCAGTGCATAGATCCCCAGCGTCGCCCTCCCGCTGTCCCACACTGTCCCTCAGGTGGTCACCCTCACTGATCCCCTCCCCTCAGTCCTTCCTGTAATCACATCTGTCCCTCCCAATGATCCCAATGTCCCTCCTGTCCCTTCCTGCTTTCCCTGGCTGCCACATCGCTGACGATCATCAATGTCACCAGTGTCCAGTATCCCCAGTGTCCCCAATCCCCCAGTGTCCAACATCCAATGTCCCAGTGTCGTGGTCAGTGTCCCAATGTGTCAGTGTCCCAATCCCCCAGTGTCGTATGTCACAATGTCACCTCCAATGTCCCAGTGTCCAGTGTACAGTATCCCCAGTGTCCCCAGTGTCCCCAAATCCCCAATCCTCCAATGTCCCCGTGTCCCCAATCCTCCAATGTCCTGATCCCCCAATCCCCCAGTGTCCCCAGTATCCCCAAGTGTCCCTGATCCCCAGTGTCCCCAGTATCCCCAGTATCCCCAGTATCCCCAGTGTCCCCAGTGTCTAAATCCCCCAATCCCCAGTATCCCAGTATCCCCAGTGTCCCAATCCCCCCAGTATCCCCAGTATCCCCAGTACCCCCAGTCCCCCACTCACACCCAGCCCCAGCCCCTCACCAGGACAGGGCTGACCAGTGACACCAGTGGCACCGGGCGTGACCCAGCTGGGGTCGGGTGCTGGAATCGGCCCAGAGCCCACAGTGACCACGACGGCGGTGACCGCGCTGCCCTGGCCGCCGCCCATCCCCCACACGCCCTCGGCCACCTCGGCCACCAGCAGCGCCCAGCCGGCCACGGCCGCGGCCAGAGCGGCCAGAGCGGCCGGGGGGGGACAGCGGCGGCCGGGCGGGGCCGTGGCTGCGGCTGGGGGCACTGGGAGAACTGGGAGAACTGGGAGCGCTGGTGCTGGGAGCACTGGGAGTGCTGGTCACTGGTCACTGTTGGTCACTGGACACTGGTTGTGCTGGTCACTGGTCACTGGTGCTGGTCACTGGTGCTGGTCACTGGGCACTGGGAGCGCTGGAGAGCTGGTGCTGGGAGCACTGGGAGCGCTGGGAGAGCCGGTCACTACTGCTGGTCACTGGTGCTGGGCACTGGGCACTGGTTGTGCTGGAAGTGCTGGTCACTGGTCACTGTTGGTCACTGGACACTGGTTGTGCTGGTCACTGGTCACTGGTGCTGGTCACTGGTGCTGGTCACTGGGCACTGGGAGCGCTGGGAGAGCTGGTGCTGGGAGCACTGGGAGCGCTGGGAGCGCTGGGAGAGCTGGTCACTGGTGATGGGCACTGGGCACTGGTCACTGTTGGTCACTGGACACTGGGTGTGCTGGTCACTGGGCACTGGTGCTGGTCACTGGTGCTGGGCACTGGGCACTGGTTGTGCTGGAAGTGCTGGTCACTGGTCACTGTTGGTCACTGGTCACTGGTTGTGCTGGTCACCAGTCACTGGTGGTGCTGGTCACTGCTGGTCACTGGTCACTGGTTGTGCTGGTCACTGGGCACTGGTGCTGGTCACTGGGCACTGGGAGCGCTGGGAGAGCTGGTGCTGGGAGCACTGGGAGTGCTGGTCACTGGTCACTGTTGGTCACTGGACACTGGTTGTGCTGGTCACTGGTCACTGGTCACTGTTGGTCACTGGACTACTGGTTGTGCTGGTCACTGGGCACTGGTGCTGAGTCACTGGGCACTGGGGAGCGCTGGGAGAAGCTGGTGCTGGGGAGCACTGGGAGCACTGGGAGCACTAGGGAGCACTGGGAGAGCTGGTCACTGGTGCTGGTCACTGGACACTGGTGCTGGTCAGTGGACACTGGTGCTGGTTGTGCTGGTCACTGGACACTGGGAGGCTGGGAGAGCGGTCACTGGTGCTGGGCACTGGAGCACTGGATTTGTGCCTGGAAGTGCCAGGTCACTGGTCACTGTTGGTCACTAGACACTGGTGCTGGTCACTGCTGCTGGTCACAGGTCGCTGGTGCTTGTCACTGGTGCTGGGGGCACTGGGAGGCGCTAGGAGAGGCTGGGAGAGGATTGAGATTGCCTGCTGCACTAGGGCTGCTGGAGAGCTGGGAGGAGAAGGCTGGTGCTTACAGGAGCACTGGGAGCTGGGAGAGCTGGTCACTGGTGCTGGAGCACACTGGTCACTGGTCACCGGTGCTGAGTCACTGGGCACTGGGCACTGGTGCTGGTCACTGGTGGTCCCTGGTCACTGATGGTCCTGTTCACCAGTCACACGTGGGTGCTAGGACACTGGTCACTGGTTGTGCTGGTCTGCTAGATCACTGGTGGTGCTGGGGCTACGCACAGTTTGAGCCAGCACAGTCACTGGTGCTGTACTGGTGCTGGTCACTGAGTGCTGGTCACTGGGCACTGGTGGTGCTGGTCACCGGTCACTGACAATGCTGGTCACTGGGCACTGGTGCTGGTCACTGGTCACTGGTTGTGCTGGTCACCAGTCACACGGTGGTGCTGGTCACTGCAGGTCACTGGTGGTCACTGGTCGCACTGACAGTGCTGGTCACTGGGCACTGGCAGTGCTAGGTGCACTAGTCACTGGGCACTGGTGGTGCTGAAAGTCACTGGTCCACACTGGTTGTGCTGGTCACTGCTGGTCACTGGGCACTGTGGGTGGAACTGCGAGTGCTGGTGGTCCACTGGTCACGGTCACTGGTGCTCACTAGGTGGTGCTGGAAGTGCTTTGTGGTCACTGGTCACTGGTGGCACTGGTCACTGGTGGCACTGGACACTGGTTGCCTGTGGTCACTGGGCACTGGTAGTGCTGGAAGTGCTGGTCACTGAGTGGCACTGGGAGTACTGGTCACTGGTCACTGGTGGTCACTGGTGGTCACTGGTGGTGCTGCTGGTCACTGGGAGCACCAGGGCTGGTCACTGGACACTGGTCACTGGTGGAACTGGGGAGCACTGGCAGCACTAGGAGGTCCTGGTCGCTGGTCAAGTTGCTGGTCACTGCTGGTCACTGGTCACTGGTCGCAGTGAGGACACTGATCACTAGTCACTAGTTGTGCTGGTCACTGCTGAAGGCCACTGGTCACCACGTGGTGGAACTGGGAGCACTGGGAGTGCTAGGAGTGCACGGTCACTGGGTGGCACTGGTGGCACTGCGAGCACTGGTCACTAGTCACTGGTGAAGATTGCTGGTCACTGGTCACTGGCGGTCACTGGGCACTGAGTGGCACTGAGTGTCCGGCACTGGTCGCATACTGAGCCATTCACTGGTGTCCAGCCCTGGCCACAGGTGGTCACTGGTCAGTGCTGTCCGGCTGCTGGTCTGTACCTGGTGTTTACTGGTCCCACTGGTGTCGGCACTGGTCACTGGTGTCCGGCACTGGTCCTGTGCTGGTCCCACTGGTGTCTGTACTGGTGTTTACTGGTCCCCACTGGTGTCCAGCACTGGTCTGTGCTGGTCCCACTGCTGTCCGGCACTGGTCAGTGCTGTCCGGCACTGGACGATGTCTGTACTGGTCCCACTGGTGTCGGCACTGGTCAGTGCTGTGTCCCGGCCACTGGTCTGTACTGGTCCCACTGGTGTCCGGCACTGGTCACTGGTGTCGGCACTGGTCTGTACTGTGGTCCCCACTGGTGTCCGGCACTGGTCACTGATGGTCACTGCTGTCTGGCACTGGTCTGCACTGGTCTGTACTGGTCTCTGCACTGGTGTTTACTGGTCCCCACTGGTGTCCGGCACCGGCCGAGGCGTGGCGCGAGGGGGCCGCGTGGCCCCAGGGCCCGGTGCGCCCCCGCCCTCCCCCTCAGGGAAAGTGTCCGGTGTCGGAGGTGTCCGGAGGTGTCCGGCGCCGCCCCTCCCCTTCTGCCCCTCCCCACCCCAGGGGGCAGCAGGGTTAGGGGCCGCCCCTCCCCACCGGGCCTTCCTGTGACGTAAATCGGGGGGTGGGGGGAGGGGCGTAAGAGTGTGAGGGACCCAAAAACCGCAGGGGCCCCTCCCCCATCAGTGACGTCACACACCGAACCAATCAGATTTATTTACAGCGATTGGGGGAGGGGACAGGACAGCGCAGGGAGTGGGGGAGGGGCAGGGGACACCAGGGGGCGTCCCCAAGGCACGGGGGGTGGGGGTGGGGGCAGAAGTGCGACATCTCTGACGTCATCACTGCGCCGTGACGTCATCCTCCCCGAAGCCCCGCGCCCCCCACACGCGGAAGGGAGGAGAGGGGTGTGGGCGTGGTCAATGGCGGGCGCGGGAAATGGCCACGCCCAACAGGGCCGGCCACGCCCATGACCACGCCCCCACGATGGCGGCGCCCACCAGCCCGTCTGGGAGGGACTACATCAGCACACGATGTCCCCAAAATGATCCCTACATGTCCCCAGTGTCCCCCAGTCCCCAATGTCCCCAGTGTCCCCAAAATGTCCCACAATCCCCAGTATCCCCCAGTATCCCCCAGTGTCCCCACTGTCCCCATGTCGAAATGTCCCCATTTCCCAGTGTCCCCAATGTCCCCAGTGTCCCAATATCCCCAGTGCTGTGTCCCAATATCTCCAGTGTCCACAATGCCCCAGGGTCGTGTGTCCCCAATGTCTAGTGTCCCAATGTCTGAGTGTGCTAATGTCCCCAGTGTCCCCAATGTCCTGCAATGTCCCCAGTGTCCCCCAAAATGTCCCCAGTGTCCCCCAATGTCCTCACTGTCCCCAGTGTCCCCATGTCCCCGTGTCCCCAGTGTCCCAGTGTCCCAGTGTCCCCATGTCCCCCAGTGTCCCATGTCCCCCAGTATCCCACATGTCCCCATGTCCCAGTGTCCTCCCTAGTGCCTATGTCCCCAGTGTCCCCAGTGTCCCCAGTGTCCCCAATGTCCCCTAGTGTCCATTGTCCCCCCAGTGTCCCCTAGTGTCCCTAATGTCCCCCAGTGTCCCCATGTCCCCAGTGTCCCCAGTGTCCCCCTGTCCCTGTCCCACCTCTCCTCAGCTCGGCTCCTCACCAAGAGTTAGCTCCAAGTGAGCCTTTGCGTTGCCAGGAGCTCCAGGTGCCCCAGGGGCCAGACCCTGGGGACGGGAGCCTGTGTCACCCGAGCCGCCCTGTGCCCCTGAGTGCCACCTGTGTGTACCTGACGCCACCTGTGTCACCTGAGCGTCACCCGTGTCACCTGTGTCACCTGTGTGTCACCTGGAGTGCATGAATGTCCCCTGTGTCACCTGAGTGTCACCTGGAGTGTCGCCCTGAGTGCTCACCCTGAGTGCCACCCTGGCCGCATACACGTCACCTGTGTCACCTGTGTGCACCTGTGTCATTAATGTCACCCTGTGCCACCCTGTGCCACCTGTGTCACCTGGAGTGTCACCTGAGTGCCACCTGAGCCGCACATTAATGTCACCCGTCAACTGAGTGTCTGAGCATCACTGAGCCACCCGAGTGTCGATTAATGTCACCTGTGTCACCTGTGTCACCTGAGTGTCACCTGAGCATCACCTGAGTGCACTGTGTCACCTGAGTGTCACCTGAGTCGTCACCTGTGTGTCACATGTCACCTGTGTCACCTGAATACCTGAGGTCACCCTGAGTGCCACACCTGTGTCACCCTGGGTGTCACCTGATGTCACCTGTGTCACCGTGTGCCACCTGTGTCGTCATCACATGCGTCTGTGTGTCATCTAATGTCACCTGTGTCACCTGAGTGTCACTCTGTGTGTCACCTGTGTGTCCACCTGAGTGTCACCTGTGTTTCAGTTCTGAGTGTCACCTGAGTGTCACCTGAGTGTCTACCCTCGAGTGTCATTAATGTCACCTGTATCACCTGGAGGTCACTTGAGTGTCTCCTTCTGTGTCATCTGTGTCACCTGTGTGTCACCTGAGAGGTCACCCAGTCGCTGAGCTAACACCTGAGTGTCACCCAAGGAGTCGTCGTTAATGTCACCTGTGTCAAATCCGAGTCAACAATGCGGTGCACACCTTCTGTGTCATCATCTGTGTCACGTGTCACCCTGAGTGTCATTAATGTCACCTGTGTCACATTCGACTGTCACCTGAGCCACCTGAGTGTCATTAATGTCACCTGTGTCACCTGGGGTGTCAACACCTGAGGTCACCTGAGTGTCACCCTCGAGTGCCAATCGAGCCGCCATTAATGTCACCTGTCGCCTGGGTGTCGTACCTGAGGCATCACCTGAGCCACCTGCAGTGTCATTAATGTCACCTGTCATCGTGGAGTGTCACCTTGAGCCGACCCTGTGTGTCACCTGAGTGTCACCTATCACCATGAATGTCACCTGTGTCACCTGTGTCAAATCTTGAAAGTGTCACCTGAGCGTCACCCGTGTAGTCATTCCTGTCGATGTCACCTGTGTCACCTGAGGTCATGATCTGTGTGCCACCTGAGTGTCAACAACACCTGAGCGCCTCTCGTGTGTCACCTGTGTGTCATTAATGTCACCTGTGTCACCTGAGTGTCACCTGTTAGCCACCTGTGGTCAACACCTGTGTCACCTGAGTGTCACCTTGAAGCTGACCACCCTGAGCTACACCTTCTGTGTCATCTGTGTCACCTGTGTGTCAAATCTTGTGTGTCACCTGGAGGTCACCTGCGCCACAATTCGACTGTCACCTTGGCGTCCTGAGTGTCATTAATGCCTGTGTCACCTGAGCCATCCTGTGTCGTCACTTGTGTCTCGACCGTGTGTCATTAATGTCACTGTGTCCTGTAGTGTCACTCGAGTGATCATTAATGTCATCTGTGTCACCTGTGTGTCAGCTGAGCACTTCGAGCTGGCCACCTGAGTGTCACCTGAGTGTCACCTGTGTCATTAATGTCACCTGCCATACCTGTGTCATTAATTTCCACCGAGTGGCACCTGAGTGTCAATAATGTCACCTGTGATGATCTGTCGTGTCACCTGGAGTGTCATCACGTCACCTGTAATTGTCACCCGAAAGTGCCACTGGAGTGTCATTAATGTCACCTGGAGTGTCGCTCACCTAGTGTCAGTGTGCCCCATGTCCCTCTCCACGTCGCAGGCAATTGCGCTTGAGACTGGGAACAGGATCTGCATTTTATCTGAGATCTAGGGGCAGCAGCTCCAGGGCAGACATGAGCAGAGGGTCACTGAACCCTAAATCAAATCCCAAAGATCAAACCACCCCAAACAAGTCACCCCAAATCCCCCAGATCACAGCAAAGTCACAAAGTCAAATCACCAGTCCCTCAAGTCCCCAAAAGATCACTAGGCCACCAGTCTATGATCAACCCCAAGATCCTAAGTCAGAGATCACAGATCCCTGACAAAAGTCAAGTCTAAAGGCCAGGCCAGCAAGGCAGAGAGAGCGCTGAGCTCTGCGACTCCTAGGATCCCCAAGCGCCTCCCCAGCCCAGAGCAAGGCTCCAAGATCTCCCAGGCTAGACCTCCAGGCTACAGATCCCCAGGCACCTCAGCCTCAGGCAGGCCTCCCAAGTCAGATCTCAAAGATCCCCAAGTCTCAGATCGTCCTCCAAAGCAAAGTCCCTGAAGAAACTAAACTCTTGTATTCCTCAAATCCCCAAACAACCCTAAACCTCCAAAAATCTCCAAAACAAAGGCTCCCAAACCCCAAAATCCTGAGACTCAAATCCCAAAATTCCAAACCTCGCAAGCAAATCCCCCAAACCC
This sequence comes from Luscinia megarhynchos, assembly GCA_034336665.1. NCBI lineage: Eukaryota > Metazoa > Chordata > Aves > Passeriformes > Muscicapidae > Luscinia > Luscinia megarhynchos. The sequence goes on along the minus strand of JAPFBE010000097.1, from coordinate 48,233 downwards.
CAAATTCCCAAATCAAACCCTCCACTCCCAATCTCAAACTCCCGAAACCGAAAACCCCAAATCTAAATCTAAAAGAGCTCCAAATTCCTCAAACCCCAAAAGTCCTGAATTTCAAATCCCAACACCTCCAGTCCCCAAATCCTCTCAAACTCCCTCAATCTAAATTCCCCATTCTTAAATCCCTCAACCGCCCCCATCCCCAGCCCCAAGAAACGATCCCCCAGGCGCAACCCAAGCCCACCTCCGGTGCTAGCCCCTGCATCACGGTGCCATCACTTCCTTGTTTTTGTGAAGCTCCACCCCTGCTAGGACCCTGCTCCTGTCATGGCCACTTCCTGTCCTAGCCCCTCCTCCTGACGTGACCTCACCCCTAGCCCCAGACCTTCCATGATCCCACTTCCGTGTCAGCCCCTTCATAATGGTGAACTTCCAAAGAGCTCCACCCCCGCCATGACTTCACTTCCTGTGTACCTACCCTACCAGGACCCCCACTCCTGTCATGGCCACCCTGTAGCCCCGCCCCCCTGTCATGGCCCAACTTCCCTGTCTCAGCCTCCTCCCTCCAGGACCCCACTTTTATCATGCCGCACTTCCTGTGTTAGCCCCGCCCCTTCAAGAACCCCGCCCCCTGTCATGGCCACTTCCCTGATGCCCCTCCCCGCCATGGCCCAACTTCCGTCTCAGCCTCGCCCCCTGCTAGGACCCTGCTTCTATCACAAGCCCCTTTCCTTGTTACCCCCCCCCCCTGTCATGCGCCACCTCCCCTAGCCCCACCCTGTCATGGCCCAACTTCCTCCAGCCCCCGCCCCTGCCATGACCCCACTTTTGTCATGCGCCACTTCCTGTGTATCACCCACCCCGTCATGGCCCAACTTCCAGTCTCAGCCATGCCCCCCAAGACCCTGCTTCTATCATGCACCACTCTGTGCCCCCATGCATGCACTTCCCTAGCCCGCCCCCCATAGCCCAACTTCCCGCTCTCAGCCACACCCCCTGCCAGGACCCAACTTCTATCATGGCGTCACTTCCTGTTATAGCTCCATACCCACCATGGCCGCACTCCCAAGTAGCCCCGCCCCTGTCAGGACCCCGCCCTGTCATGGCCACTTCCCCGTGCCCCGCCCTCACGACGCCATGTCCCAGTTCCGCCCCACCACCACACTCAGCAGCCCACCCCAAGCCTGATGCCCCACACAGCCGGCAACCAGCCCACACCCTAACCAACCGGCAGCCACGACACACCCTGCTGGAAAGCCGCCACAGAAACGCCCAAGGCCTGCTCCGAGACAGGACACTGCATACTAGATACTAGGGACACTGAGATACTGAGGCACTAGAGATACAAACACTAGCACACTAGAGAAATGGGGACATCAGAGATTGAGGATCAGGACACTGAGACATTGTGACACAATACCTGGGATACTGGAACACTGGGGACTGGGGCACTAGAGCACAAAGGAGGATACTGGAAACACTGGGAACAATCAGACACTGGAGACACTGGGACATTGGGGACACTGCATACTGGCACACTGTACACTGGGGATACTGGGGATACTCAGACACCGGGAATGGGGATACTGGGGAATAGGGACACTAGGATACTCGGGAAACTGGGGATACTGGGATACTAGAACACTGGGGCACTGGGGAATGGGGACATTAAGGGGATTGAGGATTGGGACAACAGAGGACATTGAGGATACTAGAAATACTGGAGACACTGGGATACTGGGGACAATGGGGAATGGAGGATTACGACATTGGGGACATTGAGGCACCCACAAAACTGGGAGCACTGGGAGACACTGAGGAGCACTGAGGATACTGACATACCCGGGAATGCACAGGGGTTACTGGGGAGCACTGAAAGGAACTGGGAGGAACTGACACCCTGAGGATACCGGGAGATACTGGGAGATACTGGGAGATACTGGGGAGGCACTGGAGGTTACTGGAGTGTTTACTGGGACCACTGGAGGATGCTGGGAGATATACCAATGGTGACCCGATGGTGACACAGTGTAAGGAGGTGGCGATGGTGACACCGTGACAATGGTGGCACAGTGGTGTGAACAAGAGGTTTGACACAATGGGCGTCACACGCGGCACTGGTGACTTTGACAGTGGAGGTGGCAGTGGTGACACAGTGGAGGTGATAGAATGGGTGGCACCATGGTGACTACTGTGTGACACAATAATTGGCGTGACAGTGGTGACACACAGTGGCGGCGGTGACACAGTGACAATGACAGCGGTGACACAAGCAGCTGACTGCGGTGGCGATGGCGCCCGGTGGCGTCGTTCCTCAGGGGTGTCGCTGGTGGTGGCACAGCTGGTGAAAGTGTAGCGGTGGCCTTGCGGTATTGACGACCTGGTGGCGGTGGCAGCGCTGGTGAAACTGCGGTGGCAGTGGTGGCGCAGCTCGCTGGTGACAACAGCGACACAGCAACGGTGACAGCGGTGACACAGCAATGGTGACACAGCTTAGCGGTGACACAGCTTAATGGTGACAGTGATGACACAGCAATGGTGACACAGCATAGCGGTGACACAGCAGCGGATGACAGCGGTGGCCTGGTGATGAGTGACAATGGTGACAGCGGTGACACACACCGTGGGTGGCCTACTTCGCTGGTCTGCGGTGACCGCGGTGGCACGGTGACACAGTGCCAGCTGATGTCCCCAATGTCACGCAGGTGACTGAGAGTCAGGTGTGATGATGTCAGTGTCCCCAATGTCCCCAATGTCCCCAATGTCCCCAATCCCCAGTGGTCCACAATGTCCCCAATGTCCCCAGTGTCCCCAATGACCCCAATGTCCCCAGTGTCCCCAATGTCCCCAATGTCCCCAGTGTCCCCAATGCCCTAATGTCTAATGTCCCCGGTGTCCCTAATGCCCCAGTGTCTCCCAATGTCCCCATGTCTAGGTGTCACAATGTCTCAATGTCCCCATCCCTCAATGTCTAATGTCCCCAATCCCCAGTGTCCCCCAATGTCACAATGTCCCCAATCCCCAGTGTCTAATGTCCAGTGTCCCCAATGTCTCAATGTCCCCCATCCCTCAATGTCCATGTCCCAATCCCCCAGTGTCCCCAATGTCCCCAGTGTCCCCAGTCCCCCAGTGTCCCCAGCGTCCCGTGTCCCCCAGGTGACCCGAGTACCGTGTCCCTGTCCCCAGTGCCCCTGGGCCAGCTGCTGCTGCGGGTGCACAAGAGGGCCCTGCGGGGAGCCTGCCCGAGACTCCTGGTACCTGGAGAGTGTCACCGTGTGGGGACAGCGGGGACAGCGAGGGACAGCGCCAGGGGACAGCCGAGGGGACAGCAGTGACAGCAGTGACAGCAGTGACAGCGATGGGGGACGGGCGAGGACAGCGATGGGGACAGCGCCCGAGGAGGAGGAGGAGGAGGAGGAGAGGAGGAGGAGGAAGGGACAGCGAGGGAAGAGAGGGACAGAGACGAGGAGGAGGGAGGGGACGAGACGGCAGGAGCCCGAGGAGGCTGGAGGACATCGAGGACATTGAGGGTGACACGAGGGTGGCACGAGGGTGACTTGTCGGTGCTGCCAGCTCAGGTAAGGACAGGGACACTGGGGGACACCTGGGGGTGGCACTGGGACATCTGTGGGTGGCACTGGGGACACCTGGGGTGGCACTGGGATGTCACCAGTGTCACCAGTGCTGTCACGGGGACACCTGGGGGTGGCACTGGGGGCGCTATGGAGTGGCACTGGGGACATTGTAATGGCACTGGAGATGTCACCAGGGGTAAGTGGGTGGTGGCACTGTGGGGACACCTGGGGTGTACACTGGGGATGTCTACCAGTGTCATCAGTGTCCCCAGTGCCACCACAGGTAAAGGTGGTGATACTGTGGGGACACCTGGGGTGGCACTGGGGACATTGTAATGGCTGGAGATGTCACCAGTGGCACTGGGACATCTGTGGTGGCACTGGGGGACGTTGTAATGGCACAGGGAATGTCACCAGTGTCACCAGTGCCACACAGGTAAGGGTGGTGACACTGTGGGGACACCTGAGGTGGAACAGGGGGACACCTGGGGGTGACACTGGGAATGTCACCAGTGTCACCAGTGCCACTGCAGGGACACCTGGGGGTGGCACTGGGGACATGTAATGGCACAGAGTTGTCACCAGTGTCACCAGTGCCACCACAGGTAAGGACAGTGACACTGTGGGGGACATTGGCACTGCCACAGAGTGACACCTGTGGCTGTACAGGTGATGTCAGTCACTGTACAGGTGACGTCACCCCCCTCAGGTGACACCTGTGACTGTACAGGTGATGTCAGTCACTGTACAGGGTGACGTCACCCCTCAGGTGATGCACCTGTGGCTGTACAGGTGATGTCAGTCACTGTACAGGTGATGTCACCCCTCAGGTGACACCTGTGACAATACAGGTGATGTCACCCCCCTGCAGGTGACACCTGTGGCTGTGCAGGTGATGTCGGTCACTGTACAGGTGACGTCCACCCCCTCAGGGTGACACCTGTGACAGTACAGGTGATGTCAGTCACTGTACAGGGTGACGTCACCCCCTCAGGTGACACCTGTGACTGTACAGGTGATGTCAGTCACTGTACAGGTGATGTCACCCCGCAGGTGACCCCGATGGCGTTTCACCTGGGCCCCTCCACTTCCCCTACTACACGCTGGCTGGAGGGGTAGTGCGACACCTGGGAGCTGCCCGAGGGCACGGGTGGGCACACCTGGGCACACCTGGGGACAGCGCTGGGACACCTGGGACAGCTGGGACACCTGGGGACAGCTGGGCACACCTGGGACACACCTGGGCACACCTGGGGACAGCTGGGGACACCTGGGACACACCTGGGGACACCTGGGACACCTGGGACACCTGGGACACACCTGGGGACAGCTGGGGACAGCTGGGGACACCTGGGGACACCTGGGACACACCTGGGACACACCTGGGGACAGCTGGGGACAGCTGGGGGACACACCTGGGACACACCTGGGACACACCTGGGCACACCTGCGGACACACCTGGGCCCACCTGGGACACACCTGGGGACAGCTGGGACACCTGGGGGACAGCTGGGGACACCTGGGGACACACCTGGGACACACCTGGGGACAGCTGGGGACACCTGGGACACACCTGGGACACACGTGGGCACACCTGGGACACACCTGGGGGGCAGCTGGGACACACCTGGGCGCAGGTGGGACACACCACAGGGACAGCTGGGGGACACACCTGGGGACAGCTGGGGAGAGGTAGAACACCTGGGCACAGGTGGGGACAGCTAGGGACATCTAGGGGAGGTGGGACACACCTGGGGGACACCTGGGGACAGGTGGGACACACACAAGGAGACACACCTGGGGACACTTGAGCGGAACACACCTGGGGGACAGGTGGGGACACACCACAGGTGACACTCGGGGACACCTGGGGGAGAGGTGGGGACATCCTGGGGAGACACCTGGGGACACGCTGGGACAGGTGACAGCACCTGGGACACACAGACACACCCTGGGGACAGCTGCACACCTGGGACACACACCTGACGGCTGTACACCTGGGCACACCCTGGACACACCTGTGCCACCCTGTGCCACCCTGTCCCACGCCCAGCCACCACTGACCATGGGCAGCACCACTTGGCAGCGTGGCGCCGAGGAGACACCTGGTAGCACGCAGCGGCCTACAGAGTGAGGGACAGGTGTGGGTGTGCTGACACCCACAGGTGTGTGTGGTGGGCCACCCCAAGGTGTGTGTGTGTGTCACAGTGTGAGTCGTGACACCCACAGGTGTGTGTGTGTGTCGTGTCGCCAGTGTGGAGTGTGACACCCCACAGGTGTGTGTGTGTGACACTGCCAGGTGTGTGTGACACTGACAGGTGTGTGTGGCAGCCACAGGTGTGGGGTGTGACACCTGCCAGGTGTGTCACTGGCAGGGGTGTGTGTGTGTGGCTTACCCGACAGGTGTGTGTGACACTGACAGGTGTGTGTGTGTGACAGCCACAGGTGTGTGTGGCACCCACAGGTGTGTGTGTGTGTGACACTGACAGGTGTGTGTGTGTGTGACACTGACAGGTGTGTGTGCTGTGCTGACAGCCACAGGTGTGTGTGTGTGACACTGACAGGTGTGTGTGTGTGTGTGTGTGTGACACAGGTGTGTGTGACACAGGGTGTGTGTGTGAGCACTGACAGGTGTGTGTATGTGACGCTGCTTTGGCGGAGTGTGTGTGCGCGAGCCACAGGTGTGTGTGACACTGTGCCGGTGTGTGAGACACTGACAGGTGTGGGGCGTGACAGCACTTGGGTGTGTATGTGTGACACTGCCGGGTGTGTGGCTGACACTGCCAGGTGATGTGTGTGTGACACTGACAGGTGTGTGTGACACTGACAGGTGTGTGTGTGTGACACGGCAGGTGTGTGTGTGTGAAGCAGCCACAGGTGTGTGTGACACTGACGGAGTGCGCATTAGTGTCTGGAGTGTCTGTCGGGTGTGGTGTGCGTGACAACGTGTGTGTCTGTGTGTGTCCCAGGTGTGTCTCCACCTGTCCAGGTGTGTCTCTGTCCCAGGTGTGTCTCACCTGCCCAGGTGTGATCCGTGTGTGTTTCTCTCTCTCCAGATGTGTCTCACCTGCGCAGGTGATAGTCAATGTGTGTCTCACCCGTCCCAGGTGTGTCTGTGTGTGTCCTCACTGTGTCCCAGGTGTGTCTCTCTCCTCGTAAGTAGTCTGTGTGTGTCTCGCACCTGGGCGCCAGAATCTGGCGCTCTGGTCCTGTCTCTCCGGTGTGTCCTGCACACTGCTGCCCAGGTGTTCTGTGTGTGCCTCGCTACCTGTCGGTGTGTCTCCACCTGTCAGACGTGTCTGTCCCAGGTGTGTCTCACGCTGCGGTGTCTGCTGTGTGTCTCGCTGCACAGGGTGGCATCTGTGTGTCCTGCACCTGCTGGTGTGTGCCATCCCAGGTGTGTGTCTGTCCCAGGTGTTGTCTCACCTGTCAGGTGTGTCCTCTCGGTCGTGTCTCACCTGTCCCACGTGTCGTCGCTCACCTGTCTGCCCAGGTGTGTCCGTCCCAAAGACTATTGCCATGTCCCAGGTGTGTGCTCCCCACCTGTCCAGGTGTTCTTCTCTCAGATGTGTCATGCACCATCCCAGGTCTGTGTCTCACCTGTCCCGGAGGTGTCAGTCTGCGTGTGTCTGTGTGTGTCTCACCTGCCCAGGTGTGTGTCTCACCTGTCCCAGGTGTGTGTCTCTCTCAGGTGTGTCCTCACCTGCCCAGGTGTCTCACACCTGCCCAGGTAATGTCCTGTCAAGGTGTGTCTGTGTGTTTCTCGCACCATGTCAGGTGTGTCTGTCCCGAGGTGTGTCTCACCTGTCCCAGAGTGTGTCTGTCCCAGGTGGTGTCTCACCTGTCAGGTGTGTCTCACCTGTCCCAGGTGTGTCTGTCCCAGGTGTGTGTCTCACCTGCAGGTGTGTCTCCAGGCTGGCACCATGCGCCCCGGCCTGCCCTGAGGCTGCCCTGCGCCCTGCTGGACCCGACCTAGAGCTACTAGGCTGCCGAGGCCGCGCCTTCTACCTGCTTGAGGGCAGGCAGTGGAGTGACCCTGAGTGACCCTGGTGACCCTGGTGACCACTGACCACTGGCCAACCCCTCACCAACCCCTGACCAGCGCACTGACCAGCACTGACCAACCACTGACCATCCTGACCATCCCTGGGCTGCACTAAGCTGCCCAAGGCCCACGGCCTTCTACCTGCGAGGGAGCAGCGCCCGGCGTGAGCCACTGACCCTGGTGACCACTGGAGTGACCTCCTGAGTGACCCTGAGTGACCACTGACCATACTGAAAATTCACTGGAGTGACTCACTGGTGACCAACGCAGCCTGGACCATCCTCTCTGACCATCTCACGAGGCTACTTGCTTGCGAGCCACGGCCTTTCACCTACCTGAGTGCAGCCAAGTGAGGGACCCTGAGTGACCATGAGTGACTCACTGACTCTGAGAGTGACCACTGACCACTGACCATCCCTGACCATCTCCTGACCATCCCTGAGCTGCTCGCCCTGCTTTAAGGCCACGGCCTTTCTACCTGCAGGTGGGCAGCGCGGAGTGACCACTGACCACTGGTGACCACTGAGGTGACCACTGACCACTGACCATTACCTGAGTGACCACTGACCATCCCTCTGACCAGCACTGACCATCCCTTGAGCTACTCCTCGCCCAAGGCCGCTGCCTTTCTACCTGCTGAGGGCAGCAGCGTGAGAGTGACCCTTAGGAGTGACCCCTGACCCCGAGTGACCACTGACCAGTGACCCCTGAGTGACCCCTGACCTCAGTAGACACCCTGGAGGACTCCTGAGTGACCCTTGAGTGACCACTGAGTGACCACTGACCATTACCTGAGTGACCCGCTCGAGGCCAACCCCTGACCAACCACTGACCATCCCTTGACCATCTCCTGGGCTACTCGCGGCCCAAAGCCATCGGCCTTCTACCTGAGAGGGCAGCGTCGAGCCTCTTTGAGTGACCACTGACCATTACCTGGTGACCACTGAGTGACCACTGGCCACTGAGTGACCCTTGAGTGACCCTGAGTGACCCTGAGTGACCACCGGCCACTGAATGACCCTTGAGTGACCCTGAGGTGACCCTGTGAGTGACCACTGAGTGACCACCGAGTAACCCTGGTGACGCTGACCACTGTGAGTGACTCACACTGGCCACTGGAGTGACCCCTGACCTTTCTCCTGACTGACCCTCTCTGACCCTTTTGACCCAAGTGCCTGCCCCTGCCCTCCCCAGTGTTGCCCAATGTCCCCAGTGTCTATAGTGTCCAATGTCAGTGTCCCCCAGTGTCCCCACTTTCCCCAATCTGTGTGTCTTAACTCCCCAGTGCAGTGTCCCCACGTCCTCAGTGTTCTAATGTCCCCAATGTCCCCAGTGTCCCAAATTTCCCCAATCCCCCAGTGTCCACAATGTCCCCAATCCCTCCAATGTCTCACAGTGTCTAATGTCTCAGTACCAGTAGACTAATGGCTCCTCAGTGTCTACAATGTCACGTCTGATACAGTGTCAATGTCGATACAGTGTCCCCAGGCTGTCCCCATGTCCCTCAGGAATCTGGAGGCCAAGCTCAGGGGCTCCTGGCCCGCCCCTGCCTTCTGGGCCCAGCGTGGAGGCGATGACCCGAGTGTTCCTGGCTGCTTCCACACACCTCCTGTGACAGGTGACACTGCTGATCACTGGGACACTGGGGGATACTGGGGGTTGGGGACATTGATTGGGGATACTGGGGGATTGGAGACATTAGACATTAGAACCGAGAGACACTGGGAGGATTGAGAGGACACATTAGGGACACACTGGGGACACTGGGGGACACTGGGGCACTGGGGACACTAGATACTGCACTGAGGACAGTGGGGACATTGGGGATTAGGACATTGGGGACATAGATTGGGGGTTGCACGGTTTAGGGTCTCCTCTGTCCCTCAAGCAGCCCCAATGTCCCTCCTGCAACATCCCTACGTCCCAATCCCAAGTGTCCCCCCAAACTATCCCCAACCCAGTGTCCTCAACGTCCCTAGTGTCCCCAGTGTCTAATCCCCAGTGTCCTCAATGTCCCCAGTGTCTAGTGTCACAATCCCCAGTGTCCTCAATGCAATGTCTCCTGATACAATGTCACAATCCCCCAATTCCCTCAATGTCCCCAATCCTCAATGTCTCCTGATACAGTGTCCCAATCCCCAGTGTCCCACTGTTCCAGTGTCCCCACTGATAAATGTCCCCACTGTCCTCAATGTCCTCAATGATACTAATGTCTAGTGTCCCCAATGTCCCCAGTGTCCCAAATCCCAAATCCTCAATGTCTAATGTCCCCACTGTCCCAAGTCGTGGGGCAGCATGGCAGGAGGGATCCCAGGTGTCCCCAATGTCTAATGTCCCCAATCCCTCCACTGTCCCACTGTCACAATGTCCCCACTGTCCCCAATGTCCCCAATCCCTACAGTGTCTAATGTCTAATGTCTAATGTCCCCAATGTCCCCAACACCATGTCCCCACTGTCTAATGTCCCCAGTGTCCCCACTGTCCCAATGTCCCCAATACAATGACACATGTCTAATGTCACAATACAATGTCCCCAATGTCCCCAATGTCCCAGAGTCGTGGTGCAACACTGGCAGGAGGGCCAGTTTTTAGGAGCAGTTCCTCAGCCGGGGTGAACCAGTCCTACTCGCTTGCCATGCCCGCCTGCCCCCCAACTTCCCGTCAGCGCCTCATGGTGGCCAACCTGAGGCCGACACCTGCCTGCAGCGGGAGATGGAGGTCAGCCCAAAAATACCCCAAAATACCCAAAATACCCAAACCCAAAACCACAAAAACCCCAAAGAAGCTAAAATCAGCATAAAAAATCGAATCCCAAAACCCCAGAAAAATCTCAAAACTTAGAACTGCGGCCAATCACAATCCCAAATCACAAAAGGAGATGGAGGTGAGACCCCAAAATGCCAGAGACCCCCAAAAATCCCAAAAACACCCAAAACCCCCAAAAACCAAGAAACAGCAAAACCCAAAACCAAATCGAGAAAAACCACAAAAATCCCGAATCCCAAAATCGAAAAACCTCAAAACTTCGAACTGCAATAAGTGAGGCAATCTCCAAATTGCATAAGGGATGGAGGTGAGACCCACAGAAACCACAAAAAACCCCAAAAGTCCCAAAAAACCACTTTAAAAACCACAAAAGAAACCAAAATCGAGAAGCATGAGATTCGAATCCCAAAACCCCCTGAAAAAATCTCAAAACTTAGAACTGCAATAAATCAAAATCTCCAAATTGCAAAAAGGAGATGGAGTGAGACCCCAAATGTAAAAATCCCCAAAAATCCCCAAAAACCACAAAAAACCCACAAAAAACCCAAAAAACCAAATCGAAGCGCCAAAATCCCAAATCCAAACCCACAAAAAATCTCAAGAACTCTGAACTGCAATAAATCACAATCTCAAGTGCAAAGGGGGATGGAGATTGAGACCCCAAAATGCCAAAATCTCTAAACATCCGAAATCCCAAAAAACCCCAAAACCACAAAAAACCCCAAAGAAGCCGAAATCGAGAAGCATAAAAAATCCCGAGAATCCAAAACCCCTGAAAACCTCCAGAACTCTGAACTGCAATAAATCACAATCCCAAATCACAAAGGTGAGACCCCAAAATACCCAAAACCCCAAAAAAATCCCAAAGAACCACAAAAAAACCACAAAGAAACCGAGAAATCCCGAAGCATAAAAAAATCCCGAATCCCAAAACCCCTGAAAAAACCTCAGAATACAGACTGCAATAATCCACAATCCCAAATTGCAAAGGGGATGGAGGTGGAACCTGAAATACCCAAAACCCCCAGAAAATCCCCAAGACCCACAAAAATGCCCAAAATCTAAAAATGGAGAAACCCCAAAAATCCCAGAGCGCCAACAATCCTAAAACCAAAATCCCAAAAAATAAAAACCCCAAATCTAAAAATCACAAAGTCAAAATGCCAATAACTCCTGAGTACTTAAAAACCCAAAACTCAAAATCCCAAAAACCCAAAAACGAAAACCAAAACCCTAAAATCCCAAATCTCAAAACCCCAAAAATCCCAAAGGCAAAACCCAAAATCCCAAAACCCCAAAGATCTCAAAGCCAAAAACCCAAAACCCCAAAGTAAAATCCCAGAGGCCAAAAGCCTAAATCCCAAAACCCCAAACCCCAAAATCCAAAATCCCAAGCCCAAAAACCAAAAATTCAAACCCAAAACCCCAAAATCCCACAACCCAAAAGGAAATAAAATCCCCAAACCCAAACCAAAATCCCAAAACCAAAAAAGCCAAAATCTTAAAACCCCAAAACCAAAACCAAAATCCCAAAGCCCAAAAGCCAAACCCCAAAATCCCAAAACCCCCAAAACCCAAAACCCAAAATCCCAAATTAAAAACCCCAAAACCAAATTTTTTGGTGCCCCAGATCTGGTGATCCCAAATTTTGGATCCCCCAAATTCGGGGTCCCCTTTCTGATTTTGGGGTTCCCCAGGCAGGGAAGAATCTCCCTGCCCTATTATGGGGATGCTTTGGGTGATTTTAATTCCATTTTTTTAAGATTTTTCCATTTTGGGTCACCCCAACACCTGAGGGTGCCCCAAATTTTGGATTCCCCAAAATTTTGGAGTCCTACGATTTTTGGGGTCCCCTTTCTGATTTTTGGGGTCCCCTGAGCGAGGCAGTCTCCCTGCCCTATTATGTAGGATGCTTGGAGATAGATTTTTATTCATTTTTTTTTTAGATTTTTTTCAATTTTTGGTTTTCCCAAATTTTGGGGCACCCAAGATCTGGTTGATCCCAAATTTTGGATCCCCCAAATTTTAGGATCCCCAAAATTTTGGGGTTCCCCATTTTAGAAACTTTCTCTGCCCTGTGTAAGGATGCTTGGGTGATTTTAATTCTGTTTTTTAGGATTTTTCCATTTTAGGTTTTTCTAAGTACAGGGCACCCAAGATCTGGTTGATCCCAAATTTTGGATCCCCCAAATTCCAGTCCCCTTTTTGATTTTGGGGTTCCCCTTTTTGATTTTGGTTCCCCCTCAGGCAGGGAACATCTCCCTGCCCTATTATGGGATGCTTTGGTGATTTTAATTCCATTTTTAAAGATTTTCCATTTTTCGCGGGGCACTTCTTCCTGAGGTGCCCCAAATTTCGGATCCCCAAATTTTGGGGTCCCCTTTCTGATTTTGGGGGTCCCCCAGGCAGGAACATCTCTACCTGGCGATTGTAGGTGCTGCAGGGTCTCCCCACCGCCCGTGTCGACGGGCCCGTTCATGCGCCCCCCTCTGCACTCCTGCACCAGCCCCGGCAGAGATGAGACCCCTGGCCCAATAGGGCGGGGACCCCAAAAATGGGGGACCCCAAAAATGGGGGGACCCCAAAAATGAGAGGGGAGCAAAAGGTGGGGAAAAATGTGAAATTTTGGGGAAAAAAAGTGAAATATTACAGGGGTGGGGTCAGGAGGATTTGGGGGTTTGGGGGTTTTATCAGGGGGACCAAAATTTGACCCGAAAAAATGGACAGGGAGCATTGAAAGTGGGGAGATTTGGGAGTGAAATTTTAGAAAAAGAAGTGAAACTTTAGTTGAGATAAGAGATTTTTAGTTTTCGTTTTATCCAGACCAGGAGCTGGAGTGGGGGACCCCCAAAAATGGCGAGGGAGCCACTGAAAATGAGATTTGACAAAAGGGAGATTTTGAAAAATGTAAGTGGAAATTTTGGGGGAAAAAGTGAAATTTTGGGGAAAAAAATTGTTTTGTTTCTTTCTCATTTTTTCAACTTTCCCTCTCATTGTTTGGAATTTCCTTCTCTTTTTAAAATTTATTTTATTTTATCTTATTTTTTTTCTTTTTAAATTTTATTTTATTTTATTTGTTTATTTATTTTTTTTTTAATTTTTTAAAATTTCTCCTGTCATTTTTTTTTGTTTCCTTCTCATTTTTCAACTTTCGACCACAGGGTTTCTTTGATTTTCGACTTTCAATAATAATTTTTGGGGTGTTTTTCTCATTTGGTTTCCTCATTCGAGTTTCTCTCATAATTCTCTCCAATATTCGGTGTCTCCTCTCATTTTTTGTTTCCCTCTCATTTTTGAGTTTCTTTCTCCATCCAATTCCTCTCCTTTTCTCCTCTCTTTCATGGGCGTTCCTCTCTCAATTTTGGGCTTTCCACTTTCATCTTTTGAATTTCTCCAATGGGCTTTCTCTCTCATTTTTTTGAGTTTCTCTCTCATTTTTTTGAGTTTCTCTCATTTTTTGAGGGTTCTCCTCTCACGTTTTTGAGTTTCTCTCTCGTCCAGTCCTCTCTCACATCTCTCCTCTCTCACTTTTGGGGTGTCCTCTCATGTTTGGAAATTTCCCTCTCATTTTTCCAACTTTCTCCATAGGCTTTCCTCTCATTTTGGTTTCTCTCTCATTTTTCGAGTTTCTCTCATTTTTTGAGTTTCTCTCCCATTTTTGAGTTTCTTTCTCACATTTTTCCAATTCCTCTCTCACTTTTCATCCCCTCTCTCACTTTTTGGGGTTCCCTCTCATTTTGGAAATTTCCCTCTCACATGCAATTTCCTCTCAATCGGCGTTTCCTCTCATTTTTCTGAGTCTCTCTCATTTTAGTTTCTCTCCATCCAATTCCTCTCTCAGCTTCTCTCTCTCTCTCACTTTTTGGGGTTCCCTCATTTTGAAATTTCCCTTTCATTTTTCCAATTTCCTCCAATTTTTTTGGGTTTTCATTTTTGTAATTTCTCTCAATTTTTGGAACTCCTCTCATTTTCAGGAGTTTCTCTCTCATGTCGCGATCGTCTCTCCTCCTCATCTCACTTTTGAGATTGTCCCTCTGATTTTTGGGGTTCCTCTCATTTTGGAAATTTCCTCTCATTTTTTGAGTTTCTCTCTCAATATTTTAGAGTTTCTCTCTCATTTTTTGAGTTTCTCTCCCATTTTTGAGTTTCTTTCTCATTTTTCAATTCCTCTCTCACTTTCCCCCTCCTCTCTCATTTTTGGGGTGTCCCTCTCATTTTGGAATTTCCTTTCATTTTTTTGAATTTCTCAATTTTTGGGCTTTCCTCTCATTTTTTGAGTTTCTCTCATTTTTTGAGTTTCCCTCTCATTTTTTGAGTTTCTCTCATTTTTCGAGTTTCTCTCTCATTTTTTGAGTTTCTCCCATTCTCAGCTTCTCCCCTCCTCTCTCCCTTTGGGGTTCCCTCTCATTTGGAAATTTCCCTGTCATTTTCCACTCTCTCCCACCCTTTTGCTCCTCTCATTTTTGAGTTTCTCTCCCATTTTTTGAGTTTCTCCATTTTTCGCTCTCATTTTTCGAGTTTCCATTTTTCCACCCTCCACCTCTCCTCCCTCCCTCCCTCCCTCTCCTCCTGAGTTCCCTCTCTCCACTTTCTCCCATCCTCATTTTGAGTTTCTTTCTCATTTTTTGAGTTTCTTTTTCATTTTTCAGTTCCTCTCCCATTTTTTAAGATTCCCCTCTAACTTCTCCCCTCTCTCACTTTTGGGGTTCCCTCTCATTTTGAAATTTCCTGTCATTTTTTCCAATTTCTCCAATTTTGTTTGAGCCTTTCCTCTCATAAGTTTCTCTCCCATTTTTGAGTTTTCTCTCCCATTTTTTCAGTTTCTCTCATTTTTGAGTTTCTCTCCCATTCTCTAACTTCTCCCCTCCTCTCTCACATTTGGGGTTCCCTCTCATTTGGAAATTTCCTTTCATTTTTTCCAATTTCCCTCCAATTTTTTGGGCTTTCCTCTCATTTTTCCATTCTCTCTCATTTTTTCGAGTTTCCCTCCCATTTTTTCCATTCCCCCTCTCCTCCTTCTCCTCTCTCCTTTTGGTGTCCCTCTAATTTTAGGGTTTCCCTCTCATTTTTGAGGTTTGCTCTCATTTTTTGAATTTCTCAATATTTCGAGCTTTCTCTCTCATTTTTCCAGTTTCTCTCTCATTTTTTCGAGTTTCCCTCCCATTTTTTAGCATTCCCCTCTAACTTCTCCTCCTCTCTCCTTTTTAGATGTCCCTCTGATTTCTAGGGTGTCCTCTCATTTTTGGAAATTTCCTTTCATTTTTGATTTTCCTCCAATTTTTGGGGAGTTCCTCTTATTTTTGAGTTTCTCCATTTTTTGAAGTTTCTCTCTCATTTTTTCATATTCCCCTCTCACTTTTCTCCCCTCCTCTCATTTTTGCGGGTTCTCTCTCACTCTTTGACATTTCCTTTCATTTTTGGGGTTCCCTCATTTTGGAAATTTCCTTTCATTTTTGAATTTCTCCAGTTTGGGCTTTCCTCTACTGGTTTCTCTCTCATTTTTTGAGTTTCTCCGCCGTTTCTCCATTTTTTCGCATTCCTCTAGCTCCCCTCCTCTCACCAGTTCTCTCTTTTGAGAATTTTCTCTCTCCATAGTTTTCTCCTCATTTTTTCGCATTCCCTCTAACTTCTCCTTCTCCTCTCTCACTTTTTAGTGTCCCTATTTTTGTGCTCCCTCATTTTTGGTTTGCTCTATTTTTGGATTTCTCTCCAATGTCGCTTTTCCTATTTTCTCTCCCATTTTTCTCCCATTTTTCGCACTCCCTCTCTCTCTCCTCTCTCACTTTTGGGGTGCCCCCAGCTCTCCCAGCAGCTCGGGCTGGCTCCGTGTTCCTGCCCGACCCGCCCTGGCTCTGGGCCCTGGCCAGGTCTGCGGGTGCGCGGCGCCGAGGTTCCAGCTGCGCGGCTGGCGCACCGCGCTCACCTGCTGGGGGTCTTTGCCCTGGCCACCCTCAGGGCAGCTGCCACCTCCAGCATCCTCTCTTTAAGGTAAGGCAAAATCCTGAAATCCCAAAAAATCGTCCCAAAATCCTGCGTCCTAAAAAATCGTGAGGAAACTGAAAAAATCCCGTTTGAAAATTTCAGCCCTAAAAATCCTTGGGGTGCCAAAATCTGGGGAATCCCAGGTCCTGAGCTCTCTCTTTAAGGGACCCCAAAAATCTGAACCCCAAAAATTCCTGAACCCCAAAAATCCCCATCCCAAAATCTATAGTCCTAAAAAAACTGCGTCGAGGGCAAAACTGAAAAAAAATCCCGTTTGAAAATCTCAGCCCTAAAAATCCTTGGGGTGCCAAAATTTGGGGAATCCCCAGGTCCTGAGCCTCTCTCTTTAGCGGACCCCAAAAATCCTGAACCCCCCCAAAAAATTCCTGAACCCCCAAAAAATCCGTGCCCTAAAAATCTGCGTCCTAAAACGTGCTGAAAAAACCGCGAAAAATCTTAAAAACCTTTAACCCTAAAAATCCCAACCTGAGGTTAATCCTAAAAAATCCCATTAAAAAAATTCACCCCTAAAATCCCAGTCGAAAATTCAGTCCTAAAAAAATCCTGCTCAAAAAAATTCAATTTAATGAGTCTTTATCCCAAAAGACCGATTCCTTAAAAAATCTCACTCAAAAATTCAATTCTAAAAAATTCTCACGTCCCAAAATTCGATCCTAAAAAAAGCATCCCACTCCAAAAAATTCAGTCCTGAAAAATCTCAGCTCCAAAAAATCCATCCTAAAAATCCCACTCATAGACTCTCTGATCCTAAAACAAAATTCCACTCCAAAATTGGATCCTATCCCACTCAAAAATTCAATCCTGAAAAAATCTCACCCCATCGATCCCACTAAAAAAATCTCGCATTTCAAAAATTCAATCCCGCAAAAGTTCCATCCTAAAACGTATCCCACTCAGAATTCTGGACCCTAAAAATTAATTAAAAACCTGAAGAAATGTCGTCCCAAAAAACCTGATCCTGCGTCCTGTTTGAAAAATCTCAGCCCTAAAAAATCCTTGGGGTGCCAAAATTTGAATCGCAGGTCCTGAACCCCTCCCATAGTACCCCAAAAATTCCTGAATCCCATCATCCCAAAATCTCCATCCTAAAAAAACGCGCGTCGGGCTTGAAAACTGAAAAAAATCCCGTTTGAAAATCTCAGCCTAAAAAATCCTTGGGGTACCAAGTTCCCCAGTTTCCCCATTCCCGCGTCTCATTCCCAGTTCTCCCAGTTCCCCAGTTTCCCCATTTCCCAGCTTTCCCCATTCCCTGTGACCCACATCCCAGTTCTCCCAGTTCTCCCAGTGTCCCCAGTTTCCCCATTCCCCGTGCCCCCATTTCCCAGTTTTCCCCATTCCCAGTTCCCCAGTTCCCCCAGTTCTCCCAGTTCCCCATTCCCAGTTCCCCATTCCCAGTTCCCCAGTTCTCCCAGTTCCGCTCTGCTGGTGCCCCACATTCCCAGTTCCCCAGTTCCCCCATTCCCAGTCCCCCAGTGCAGTTGCCCCAGTTCCCCATTCCCAGTGCAGTTCCCCCATTCCCAGTCCCCAGTCCCCAGTGCTCCCAGGTGCTCCCAGTTCTCCCAGTTCCCAGCTGTGCAGCCTGCTGGTGCCCAACATTCCCAGTTCCCCATTCGAAGATCCCCAGTCCCCCAGTTCTCCCAGTTTGGCCGTGCGCAGCTGTCGGTTTGCATTTCCCAGTTTCAATTCCCCACGTGCATTCCCCAGTCAGGTCCCCAGTGCTCCCCAGTTCTCCCAGTTTCCCTCTCTGCGCAGCTGCTGAGGTTGCCCCACATTCCCAGTTCAGTTTCAGTTTCATTCCCAGTGCATTCCCAGTGCACGTTCTCCCAGTCGCAGTTCAGTCCCAGTCCCCAGTTCCCCACATTCCCAGTCCACCAGTTCCCCAGTCCCCCAGTTCTCCCAGTTTACAGCTGTGCACCCAGCTGCTGGTGCCCACATTCCCAGTTCCCCAGTCCCCAGTCCCCAGTGCTCCCAGTCCCCCAGTCCCCCAGTTGCCCCCAGTTCCCCATTCCCAGATCCCACACAGTTCACGATCCCCAGTCCCCAGTTCCCCAGTTCTCCCAGTTTCCCAGCATGTGCCACAGCTGCTGGTGCCCATTCAGTTCCCCATTCCCAGTCAGTCCCCCAGTGCCCCCAGTTCTCCCAGTTTAAGCATGTACGCAGCTTGCCTGTCACTGGTGCCCCACATCCCGTCCCCCAGTTGCCCCAGTTCCCCCATTCCCAGTCCCCCAGTCCCCCAGTTTGCCCCAGTTCCCCCATTCAGTCCCCCCAGTTCCCCATTCCCAGTCCCCCAGTTCCCCCATTCCCAGTCCCCAGTCAGTCCCGCCAGTTCCTCCATTCCCAGTCCCCAGGTCCCCAGTCCCCCAGTGCTCCCAGTCCCCAGTCGGTTGCCCCAGTTCCCCATTCCCAGTCCCCCAGTTCCCCCATTCCCAGATTCCCCAGTTCCCAGTTCCCCAGTCGAGGTCCCCAGTTGTCCCAGTTGCAGATCCCCCAGTTCCCCAGTCCCCAGGTCAGTCAGTTCCCCCAGTTTCCCGCTGTGCAGCAGCTGCTGGTGCCCCACATCCCAGTTCCCCAGTCCCAGTTCCCCATTCCCAGTTCTCCCAGTCAGTTCGTTCCCCAGTCGGTGCCCCAGTCCCCAGTGCCCCCAGTCCCCAGTTTCCCCGCTTTGTGCACTTGGCTGTAGTTGCCCACATTCCCAGTCCCCCAGTCCCCAGTTCCCCATTCCCAGTTCCCCCCATTCCCAGTGCCTTTAGTTCTCCCAGTTGCCCCAGTTCCCCATTCCCAGTCCCCCAGTTCCCCATTCCCAGTCCCACCAGTTCCCCATTCCCAGTTTCCCCATTCCCAGTCCCCAGTCCCAGTTCCCATTCCCCCAGTCCCCCAGTCCCCCCATTCCCAGTTCCCATTCCCAGTTCCCCATTCCCAGTCCCCAGTCCCCAGTGCTGCCAGTTCCCCAGTTCCCCGCTGTGCATAGCTGCTGGTGCCCCACATTCCCAGTTCCCCATTCCCAGTCCCCCAGTCCCCCAGTGCTGCCAGTTCCCCCCAGTTTCCCGCTGTGCGCAGCTGCCTGGTGCCCCACATTCCCAGTTCCCCATTCCCAGTCCCCCAGTTCCCCCATTCCCAGTCCCCCAGTCCCCAGTGCTCCCAGTTCCCCAGTTCGGCTCTACGCATGCTGAGGGTGCCCCACAGATTTCACGGTGCAGATCCCGGAGACCCCTGGCCAGCTTCCTGCTCAACCCGGGCAGCGTCTTAGGCAGAATTGGGCACAGGGGGCTGGGGAGGCAAGGGCTTCAGCTGGGGTGGGCACGGGGGGCTGGGGAGGAAGGCTGAGAAGGTCTGGGGGCTTCACCTGGGGGGGCTGGGAGAGCTGAGACTGAGGGTCTAGCTTCGACAGAATTGGGCACGGGGGGCTGAGGGAGGCTGAGGGAGCAGGAGTGGGCACCGGGGGGCTGGGGAGGCTGCCTGAGGGGTCTGGGGGCTCCTCTCAGGGGTCTGGGGGGAGCTTCACCTGGGGTCTGGGGCTTTCACCTGGGGGGCTGGGGAGGCCTACATGAGGTCAGAGGGCTGGGGATCTCTGAGGGCTGCAGGGGGCTGGGAAAAACTCGACCAAGGGGGGCACAGGGGGTTTAGCGGGAGGTCTGGGGGGGATTTGGGGTTTTGAGGAGACAGGGGGCTTTGGAAGTCTGGAATCAGCCAGTGGGGTGTGGGCACGGGGGTCTGGGGGCTGGGGGGCTGAGAAGTCTGGGGGAGGAGCTTCACTGAGGGGGCTGTCTGGGGTCTGAGAGACTTCCGCTAGAGGTGGGCACGGGGGGAGCTGGGGAGGGGGCCTGGAGGAGGAGTTCAAGAGTTTGGAGGCTGCACTGGGGGTCTGAAGGCTTTACGGGGGTCTGAGGCACCAGCTGGGAGTGGGCACGGGGGGGGCTGGGGAGAACTGGGGGGCTTCACTGGGGGGGGGTCTGAGGGCTTCGACAGGGTGGGCACGGGGGGCTTCAGGGGTTCTCTGGGGGCTGCTGAGGGGGCTGAGGGGGTCTGGGGTCTGGGGGCTTCCTGAGGGGGTCTGGGGGAGCTGCACTAAGGGGAGTCTGGGGGTTTGGGGGAGTCTGGGGAGGAGGATACTGGGGTCTGGGGGCTGCACAGGGGGTCTGAGGGCTTCACTGAGGTCAGAGAAAGAGGGGTGGGGGAGGGTGGGGAGCTTCACTGGGGGGGACACAGGGGTCTGGGGGGGACTGGGGGAGTTTTTGGGGCAGGGGTCTGGGAGGTCTGAGAGCTCCACTGGGGGTCTGGGGGTCTGGGGGCTGCACTGGGGGTCTGGGGAGGAGGCTCCTCTGGGGGGCTCTGGGGGAGTCTGGGGGAGCTGCGTGGGGAGCCACAGAGGGTTTGGGGGTCTGGGGAAGCTGGGAGGTCTGGGGGCTGCACGGGGGTCTGGTCTTCACTGGGGGCACAGGGGGGTTGGGGGGTTTGAAGGCAGGGGAGCTTTGGGGGTCTGGGGTCTTTGACAGGGGTCTGGGGTCTGGGGGCACAGGGGAGTTTAGGGGGTTTGAGAGTGGTTGGGGAGACTTGGGGGGTTTTGGGGGTCTGGGGGATTTGACAGGGTGGGCACGGGGTCTGGGGAGGGTTTGGAGGGTCTGGGGGTCTGGGGGATTTAGGGGAGTCAGAATTTTTGGGATTTAGGTGGAATTTCGGGACACAGGGGTGGCCTCTCGATGTCCCCTCAGTGTCCCCCTCAGTGTCCCCAATGTCCCTTTGGTGTCCCAGGGGTGTCCCTAGGCAAGGACTAGTGGAATTATCAGAATTTGGGTGGGAATTATCAAGATTTAGGTCGGAGATTTTGGGATTTGGGTGGGAATTTTTAGGATTTGGGTCAAATTTTTGGGATTTAGGTGGGAATTTTGGCACTGAAAATTTATTTATGATGTCCCCTCGATGTCCCCAATGTCCCCTCAATGTCCCCAGGCGGTGTCCTGGGCAGGAGGCATGCTGGCCCTGGTGGGAGCCTTGGGATTTGAATTGAATTGAGTCAGAATTATCAGAATTTAAGGTGGGAATTTTGGGATTTAGTTTGGAATTATAAAATTCCAGGTAGGATTTATGGCACTGGGGTGGCACTGCAGTGTCCCCTCGATGTCCCTCAATGTCCCTAGATGTCCCTTCCAGTGTCCCCTGTGTCCCCAGAGGCGGTGTCCCTGGGCGAGGCCTTTGCACTGGCTAGTGGGGCAGGAGTGGGTTGGAATTATCCAGGATTTGGGTCCAAATTTTGGGATTTAGGTGGGAATTACACGGACTGTGGTGTCCCCACGATGTCCCTCCAATGTCTAATGTCCCGCTGATGTCACAGGCCGTGTCCCTGGGCAGGAGAGCTTTGCTGAAAGCTGGTGGGGCAGGAATTGGGTCAGAATGGTCAGAATTATCAGGAGTTTGGGTCAGAATTTTTGGGATTTAGGTGGGAATTTTGGGACCCGGCGGTGTCCCCACGATGTCCCCTCAATGTCAATGTCCTTTGATGTCCCAGGCCCGTGTCCCCTGGGCAGGAGAAGCTGCTGGCAGCTGGTGGGGCAGGAATTGGGTCAGAAGGCCAAGGTCAGGAGTATCGAGGATTTGGGTCAGGGGTACGGGATTTAGGTGGGGATTTTTTGTCCCCTCGATGTCCCCCTCGATGTCCAATGTCCCCTCAATGTCCCCAGGCGGTGTCCCTGGGCCACATGACTGCTGGCTGCCTGGTGGCCGGGCTGGGGCGCTGCGCCCTGGCGCTTCGCTGGTGCTACCCCTTGAGGACCTGCGGCACAGCAGTGGCAGCGACACAGCGGCCTACCACTGAGGCAGGGCAGCGGCGCGTGGAGAAACCATCCGCTTGGAGTGGGACGAGGCATGGCGGACAGAGAGAGACGAACGAGCCGGACAGATGGACATGGGAGGACGAATGGACGCAGACAGAGACAGCGGTGGCGGCGACACTTGGCCGGTGACACCTGAGGAGGCAGGGCGGAGGCGGCGCGTGTGAGAAGCCATCACGCGAGTGGGACAGGAAAGCATGAGGCGGACAGGGGACAGAGCTGAGAGCGGACGGAGAATGGACATGGGGAGGGACAGATGGACACAGGGACAGAAGCCGGAGGTGGCGGGGACACAGCGGTGACACACTACGGCAGGGCGCGCCGGCGGCCGTGTGAGAGAAAGCTCATCCGCAGGTGGGGATGGACAGAGCGGACAGAACAGAGCGGACACAGGGGATGGACGGAGGCCGGACAGGGGGACAGATGGACACAGGGGGATGAGCACGAGGACACTTAGAGGCCGGAGTGGCAGAACGCTGGCCGGTGACACTGCGAACGCTTGGGAGCGGGGCGGCCATGTGGGCGGCCATCCGCGGGAGGTGGGACAGATGGACAGATGGACAGATGTGGACAGGGGACGGGGCAGAGCAGGACAGAACAGACGGACAGGGGACAGAACTTACAGGAGGACAGAGCAGAGGGGATGGACACAGGGACAGTGGCGGGTGACGAGGACGGCGGTGACACACTACAGGTGCCCGCGGAGGCGGCGTGTGGGGCCATCCGCTGGAAGTGAGAACGAACAGACGAAGACAGATGGACAGAACAGAGGACATAGGGACAGACAGCGGGAGGACGAACACGACGGGGACAGAGCAGGGCGGACATGAGGGGCGGATGGACATGGGGACACAGCAGGGGCAGAGGACAGGCACGAACACAGGGAGACAGACAGACAAAGCATGGGGATGGACAGATGGACACGTAGGGACGGAGCAGGGACATGGGAGGACAAGCATGGGGACAGACAGAACATGGGGACAGGGGACACTGGGGGGTGTGAGAGCCATCCGCGGAGGCCAGGACAGGCCAGGGCCCGAGACACGAGGGGCGAGACAGGGGATGGACACCAGACCACGAGAGGTAGCGTCAGACGGGGCGGGAGGGGACACCCGGGACGAACGAAAGAGCTGAGGACACCGGGCATGGACACTAAGGAGAAGCGCCCTGAGAAAGCCCAAACCCCACAATGTCCCCAGGTGCAGTGTCCCCAGTGTCCCCAGTGTCAGTGTCCCCAATGTCCCCAGTGTCCCAGTGTCCCCCAGTGTCCCCAGTGCCAATCCCCAGTGTCAATGTCCTAATCTGGTTTCCCCAGTTTCCCCAGTGTCCCCAATGTCCCCAGTGTCGGTGTCCCCAGTGCCCCAGTGTCCCCAATGTCCCCAGTGTCCCCAATGTCCCCAGTGTCCCACAGTGTCCCGGTGTCCAATGTCCCCAATCCCCCAGTGTCCCCAGTGTCCCCAGTGTCCCCAGTATCGGTATCCCGTATCCCAAAGTATCCCCGTGTCCCCAGTGTCCCCACTCCCCAGTGTCCCCAGTCCCCCAATCCCCCAGTATCCCCCAGTATCCCCAGTCCCCAATCCCCCAGTATCCCCAAAGTATCCCCAGTGTCCCCAGTGTCCCATGTCCCTGTGCAGCTGTCCCTGCAGTTGCCCAGCTTTGTCTCGGGCTCCTGTCCCTCTAATACCCCTCGGGCCAGCTGTCCAAGGCCGACCCAGCTCAGGCCTGGGTCAGGGAGATCTTCCAGCGACTTCCTGAAACCACAGCCGAGTAGTGACCAGAGTGACCACTGGTGACCACTGAGTGACCCCTGAGTGACCATGGTGACCACCGAGTGACCACTGAAGTGACCAGTGAGTGAGCATGAGTGACCACTGAGTGACCACTGGTGACAGTGACCGTGACCATGAGTGACCAGTGGTGACCATGGTGGCATAGTGACCAAGTGACCACAGGTGACCATGAGTGACCACTGGTAGTCATGATGACCACTGGTGACCGGGTGACCAGTGAGTGAGCATGGTGACCAGTGGGTGACCCCTAGTGACATGAGTGACCACTGGTGACCTGGTGACCAGTGACCACTGAGTGACCAGTGGTGACCACTGGTGACCAAGTGACCACAGTGACCACTGGTGACATGAGTGACCAGTGAGTGACCCTGAATGAACACTGGAGTGAGCCTAGAGTGACCCTGGTGACCAATGAGTGACTCTAGAGTGAACCTAGTGACCACAGTGACCATGGTGACCAAGGTGACCCTGGTGACCCATGAGTGACCAGTGAGTGACCAGGGTGACCCAGTAGTGGACCACTGAGTGACACAGTGAGCCTGAGATGACCACAGTAACCCCTGAGTACTGAGTGACCCTGAGTGACCACTGAGTGACCCGAGTGACCCTGAGTGACCCTGGTGACCAGTGAGTGACCAGTGGTGACCAGTGAGGTAGCCTGGTGACCACCAGGACCTGAGTGACCCTGTGAGGCCTGGGTGACCAGTGTTGACCAGTGAGTGACCCAAAGGACCCTGGTGACCACTGAGTGACCAGGTGACCACTGGTGACCTGGAGTGACCAGAGAGTGACCCTGAGTGACCCTAGTGACCCCACAGCGGCGCACCACAGTGACCAGTGAGTGACCAGTGATGACAGTGACCACTGGAGTCACCCCAGTGACCATTGGTGACCCAGTGACCACTGAGATGACCAGTGTTGACCCCTAGTGACCACTGAGTGACCCTGGTGACCCTGAGTGACCTGAGACCAGTGAGTGACCACTGGAGTGACCTGAGTGACCCTAGATGACCGGTGACCAATGACCCTGGTGATCTGAGTGACCCTGTTGACCAGTGAGTGACCCCTAGTGATCATGAATGACATGGTGACATGAATGACCCTTGGCTAGACCCTGGTGACCACTGGAGTGACCTGAGTGACCCTGACCAGCCAGAGAGTGTCTGAGTGACCACTGAGTGAACATGAGTGACCTGAATGATGACCACAGTGACCCTGAGGTGACCCTGGTGATCTGAGTGACCCTGGTGACCAGTGAGTGACCCTGAGGACCCCTGGTGACACCCTGGTGACCACGAGTGACCCCTGAGTGACCACTGAGTGACCCTGAGTGACCCCCAGGACCCTGAGTGAGCAGGAGTGAGCCTGAGTGACCAGTGAGTGACCCCTGAGTGACCACTGAGTGACCTGAGTGACCCCAACACTGGTGACCACTGAGTGACCAGGAGTGACCCTGAGTGACCCCAGGACCCTGAGTGACCCTAGATGACCCTGGAAGTGACCAGTGAGTGACCCTGAGTGACCACTGAGTGACCACAGTGACCGTCAGTGACCCCGAGTGACCTGTGACCAGTGACCACTGATGACCACTGGAGTGACCCTAGGTGACCAGTGAGTGACCCTGAGTGACCACTCAGTGACCCTGAGTGACACTAAGTGACCCTGGTGACTCCTGACCCCAGTGACCCCAGTGAGTGACCCTGAGTGACCCCGAGTGACCCCTAATTGACCCCGAGTGACCCCTGGTGACCCAGTGACTAGACCCCAGTTCCTTAGTGACACCGAGTGACCACTGAGTGAACCTGAGTGACCCCATGACCCTGACCCCTGAGTGACCCCTGGGTGACCCTGAGTGACCCCAGTGACCAATGAGTGACCCAGTGATCCTGGTGACCCTAGTGACCAATGAGTGACCGAATGACCCTGAGTGATCCTGGTGACCGACTAGAGTGACCCTGACCCCTAGTGACCCCTGAGTGACCCTGAAGTGACCACAGAATGACCCCAGTGACCCCCGAGTGACCCCATACCATAGTGACCCCGAGTGACCCGAGTGACACCGTGACCTGAGTGACAGCTGTGCCACAAGTGTCACGTCCCGACTGGACTCCGTCCGTGGCCTGGTCACTACCACCATCATCCACACCTGCTGACCCATCACTGCCACCAACAGCTGACCATAGTGACCACTGAGTGACCCTGGTGACCACTGACCACTGAAGGTGACCCTGAGTGACCCTGAGTGACCATGATGACCCGAGCCACTGGCAGCTGAGTGACCATGACGGCACTGACCACTGACCGCTGGTGACCACTGAGTGACCACTGACCACTGACGGCTGGTGACCCTGAGTGACCACTGACCAGTGACCGCGGCCGCTGGTAGCCACTGGAGGCCACTGGAAGGTGACCGCTGAGTGACCCACCGAGTGACCACTGACCACTAGTGACCACTGACCGCTGAGTGACGCTGAGTGACCGCACTGAGCTGAGCCCTGGGTGACCGCGAGTGACCACTACTGACCCTGAGTGACCACTGACCACTGAGTGACCTACAGGTGACCGCTGAGTGACCCTGAAGTGACCACTGACCAGTGACCACTGACCGCTGACCACTGACGAGTGACCGCGGCAGGCGACGCGCTGAGTGACCGCTGACCACTGACCAGTGACCCTACTGACGCTGAGTGACCCTGAGTGACCCTGAGCGACACTGAGTGACCCTACTGACCGCTGAAGTGACCACTGAAGTGACCACTGACCGCTGGTGACCACTGACCACTGACCGCTAGGTGACTGCGTGACCACTGAAGTGACCACTCGCAGCCACTGAAGTGACCTAGTGTGCAGCCGCTGAAGTGACCACTGGCGGCCGCTGAGTGACTGCCGACTGCTGTGATGACCAACCAGAGACCAACAAGTGACCACTGACCAGTGACTGCGGAAGTGACCAACTGGGTGACCACTGACCAATAACCAGCTGACCACTGACCAGTGACGCTGACCACTGACCACTGAGTGACCACTGACCACTGGTCGCACTGACGCTAGGCCACTGCACTGACCACTGAGCCACCTGATCGCCCACTGCTAACCACTGACCCTGAGTGACCACTGACTGCGTGGCGCACTGCGCCGCCACCGTTAGTGACCACTGACCGCTGAGTGACCACTGACCACTGAGTGACCACTGGTGACCCTGACCACTCAGCCCTGACCCCCAAGAGTGACCACGAGCCCCCACACTGACCACTGACCACAGATCACTGAGTCACCACTGACCACTGACCCCCAGTGAGCTGACCCACTAGTGACCTTGACCCCCAAGTGACCACTGACCCACTGAAGTGACCCCTGACCTCAAAAGTGACCTCTCACCTCAAGTGACCCTGACCACTGAGACCCCCCCAAACCACACACCCAACCCACCCCAACCCCCACCCCACAACCCCACCACAACCCCACCCCAAACCACACCCCAACCCCCACCCCACAACCCACCCCAACCCACCCCAACCCCACCCCACAACCACACCCACAAACCCCCCCCCAAACCACCCAACCCCACCCAGTGACCACTGACCCTTGAGTGACCACTGACCACTGGGTGACCCTGACCCCACAGTGACCTCTGACCCCACAGTGACCCCTGACCTCAGAGATGACGAGGGCTGTTTTGCTCCAGGGAGTCTCACATTTTAGGCAAAGAATTGGAGGTTTTCTCTCTCAGATTTTGGGATTTTTTCTCTCATTTTGGGATTTTTCTCTGTGACATTTTTGGGATTTTCTCCCCTCTCTGATTTTTGGTATTTCTCTCTCTGTGATTTGAAGGATTTTTCTCTGGGGGCTGTTTTGGGATTTTTCTCTCCCATTTTGGGGTTTTCTCTCTGATATTTTGGGATTTTCTCTGTGATATTTTGGGGTCCCCTGTATCTTGTTTTGGGGTCTCTCTCTCTCATTTTTGGGATTTTCTCTGTAGTGACATTTTTGGGATTTTTTCTCTCCCATTTTGGGCTTTTTCTCTCTCAGATTTTGGGATTTTTCTCTCATTTGGGATTTCTCTCTCTCACATTTTGAGATTTCTCTCTCTCCCATTTTGGGGTTTATCTCTGTGACATTTTGGGATTTTTCTCTCCCATTTTTGTCTCTGGGGAACATTTTGGGATTTCTCTCTCCCATTTTGGGTTTTTCTCTCCTGATATTTTGGGATTTTTTTTCTCTGCTGACATTTTTGGGAGTTTTTCTCTCACATTTTGGGATTTTCTTTCCTGATATTTTTGGAATTTCTCTCTCTCACATTTTGGGATTTTTTTCTCTGATTTTGGGATTTTTCTCTGCTGTGATATTTTGGGGTCCCTCTCCGACATTTTGGGATTTTCTCTGAGACATTTTTGGGATTTCTCTCTCTCTCCCATTTTGGGCTTTTTCTCTCTCTCACATTTTGGGATTTCTCTCTCTGATATTTTGGAATTTTTCTCTCCATTTTTGGTTTTATCTCTGTGACATTTTGGGATTTTATCTCAGTGACATTTTGGGCTCCCCTCTCTCTCTGATTTGGGGGTTTTTGGGGGTGTGTTTTTGAGGTCGGTTCCGAGGCTCTCTGCCTTCCCCCTCTCTGATTTTTGGGATTTCTCTCTCTCTCATTTTGGGATTTTTCTCTGAGACATTTTTGGGATTTTTCTCTCCCATTTGGATTTTCTCTCTCAGTATTTTGGGAGTTTTTCCATGTGTAGATATTTTGGGGTTCCCCTCTCTTATTTTGGGCTCCCTCTCTGACATTTGGGATCTCTCTCTCTCTCATTTTGGGATCTCTGCGACATTTTGGGATTTTCTCTCACATTTTGGGATTTTTCTCTCTCTCACATTTTGGGTTTTTCTCTCTGATACTTTGGGATTTTTCTCTACAAGAGACATGTTTGGGATTTTCTCTCCCATTTTGGGTTTTTCTCTCTCTCAGATTTTGGGATTTTTCTCTCATTTTGGGATTTCTCTCTCTCTCGTTTCTGGGTTTTTCTCTGGGGCATGGAATTTCTCTCTCAAATTTTTGAGATTTTTTTCTCTCTGATTTTTGGGATTTTTCTCTCAGAGAACTGTTTTTGGGATTTTTCTCTCCCATTTTGGGTTTTTCTCTCTGATATTTTGGGATTTTTCTCTGTGTGATATTTTGGGGTCCCTCTCCGACATTTTGGGATTTCTCTGCTTGACATTTTTTGGGCTCCCTCTCTGGTTGGGGGTGGTGTGTTTCGAGGGTCAGTTCGAGCTCTCTGCCTTCCCCCCTCTCTGATTTTGGGGATTTCTCTCTGTGACATTTTTGGGTATTTTCTCTCTGATATTTTTGGGATTTTTCTCTCTGAGACATTTTGGGATTTTTCTCTCCCATTTTGGGGTTTTTTTCTCTCTGATATTTTGGGATTTTTTCTCTGTGATATTTTGGGGTCCCCCTCTGTCTGTTTTGGGGTCTCTCCTCTCTCATTTTGGGATTTTTCTCTGAGACATTTTTGGGATTTCTCTCTCCCATTTTGGTTTTTTCTCTCTGATATTTTTGGGATTTTCTCTGAGACATTTTGGGATTTTCTTTCCCATTTTGGGATTTTTTCTCTCCCATTTGGGATTTCTCTCTCGTTTCTGGAGTTTTTCTCTGGGGCATTTTGGGATTTCTCTCTCTCACATTTTGGGGGTTTATCTCTGTGACATTTTGGGATTTCTCAGTGACATTTTCGGGGCTCCCCTCTCTGATTTGGGGGTTTTGTGGCTTTCAGTCAGTTCAGAGCTCTCCGCCTTCCCCCCGAACGCCCCCGCCGCCATGCGCGCCCCTCCCCCGCGCTCCAAGGCGCCGCTGGGCGAGCGCGAGTTCCTGGAGGCGCTGCCGGCCATCAACACCACGGCCACGGTGCTGGCCGTGCTCTGGGTGCTCCGCAACGAGCCCCTGGACATGGTGAGACCCCTCCCCGAATTGCAGACCCCTCCCCAAATTACCCACCCCAAAAACCCCGTGAAAATCACCCAAAACCCAAAAAATCTGACCTAAAATATCCCAAACCGAGCCCAAACTGACCCCAAGTCCATCCCATAATATCCCAGAGCCCCTGAGGCCCCTGTACATGGTAGAGACCCCTCCCCGAATTGGGGACCCCTCCCCAAATTACCCACCCCGAAAAAACCCCGTGAAAATAACCCAAAACCCAAAAATCCCACCTAAAATATCCCAAACCGAGCCCAAACTGACCTCAAATCCATCCCATAATATCCCAGCCTGAGCCCCTGGACACGGTGAGACCCCTCCCCCAAATTGCGGACCCTCCCAAATTACCCACCCCAAAAAAACCCCCCGTGAAAATCACCCAAACCCACCGAAAATCCACCCAAACCGACCCCAAATCCATCCCATAATATCCCAAATGGAGCCCCTGGACATGGTGAGACCCTCCCCAAATTAGGACCCCTCCCCGAATTAGGGACACCTGAAAAACCCCGTGAAAATCACCCAAAACCCAAAAATCCCACCTAAAATATCCCAAACCGAGCCCAAACTGACCTCAAATCCATCCCATAATATCCCAGCCTGAGCCCCTGGACATTGTGAGACCCCTGCCCAAATTAGGGACCCCTCCCCAAATTACTGACACCAAAAAAACCCCGTGAAAATCACCCAAAACCCAAAAAAACCCCGTGAAAATATCCCAAACCGAGCCCAAACTGACCCCAAATCCGTCCCATAATATCCCAGAATGAGCCCCTGGACATGGTGAGACCCCTCCCCGAATTAGGGACCCCTCCCCAAATTACCCACCCCAAAAAAACCCCTTGAAAATAGCACAAAACCCAAAAAAACCCCGTGAAAATAACCTAAAACGAGCCCAAACTGACCTCAAATCCATCCCATAATATCCCAGACTGAGCCCCTGGACATGGTGAGACCCCTCCCCAAATTGCAGACCCCTCCCCAAATTACCCACCCCAAAAAAAACCCCTTGAAAATAGCACAAAACCCAAAAAACCCCGTGAAAATAACCTAAAAACCCAGAGCCCAAACTGACCCCAAATCCATCCCATAATATCACAGACTGAGCCCCTGGACATTGTGAGACCCCTCCCCAAATTGCGGACCCCTCCCCAAATTACCCACCCTCAAAAACCCGTGAAAATCACCCAAAAACCCACCGAAAATCCACCCAAACCGACCCCCAAATCCATCCCATAATATCCCAAATGGAGCCCCTGGACATGGTGAGACCCTCCCAAATTAGGGACCCCTCCCGAATTAGGGACACCGAAAAACCCGTGAAAATCACCCAAACCCAAAAATCCCACCTAAAAATATCCCAAACCGAGCCCAAACTGACCTCAAATCCATCCCATAATATCCCAGCCTGAGCCCCTGGACATTGTGAGACCCTGCCCAAATTGCAGACCCTCCCCAAATTACCCACCCCAAAAAACCCCTTGAAAATAGCACAAAACCCAAAAACCCGTGAAAATAACCTAAAACGAGCCCAAACTGACCCCAAATCCATCCCATAATATCCCAGACTGAGCCCCTGGACATGGTGAGACCCCTCCCCGAATTGGGGACCCCTCCCCAAATTAATGACCCTGAAAAAACTCCGTGAAAATAACCCAAACCCCCAAAAATCCCACCTAAAATATCCCAAATCCATCCCATAATAACCCAAATCCATCCCATAATATCCCGCCTGAGCCCCTGCACATGGTGAGACCCTCCCAAATTAGGGACACCAAAAAAACCCCGTGAAAATCACCCAAAATCCAAAAAATTCCACCTAAAACCTGAAATCCATCCCATAATAACCCAAATCCATCCCATAATGCCCCAAATCCATCCCATAATACCCAAATCCATCCCATAATATCCAAATCCATCCCATAATACCCAAATCCATCCCATAATGCCCCAAACCCATCCCATAATATCCAAATCCATCCCATAATGCCCCAAATCCGAGCCCCAAGCCCCGCCCAGTGCTCCCAGTATCCCCAGTATCCCTTTCCCAGCACTCCCAGTCCGTCCCAGTAACCCCAGTAACCCCCCAGCGCCCCCTGGGGCACTCCCAGTCTGTCCCAGTTTGTCCCAGTTTGTCCCAGTATCCCCAGTAACCCCAGTTTCCCCTCCCACAGCCCCCTGGGTCACTGCCAGTCTCTCCCAGTCCATCCCAGTCCCTCCCAGTCCCCTCCCAGTCCATCCCAGTCCCTCCCAGTCCATCCCAGTAACCCCCAGTATCCCCCAGCCCCTGGGTCACTACCCCAGTCCCATTCCAGTCCCTCCCAGTCCCTCCCAGTCCATCCCAGTCCATCCCAGTAACCCCAGTATCCCCTCGGTCACTACCCCAGTCCACCCCAGTCCCTCCCAGTCCCTCCCAGTCCCTCCCAGTCCATCCCAGTAACCCCCAGTATCCCCCATGCCCCTCGGTCACTACCCCAGTCCATCCCAGTCCCTCCCAGTCCATCCCAGTTCCATCCCAGTCCATCCCAGTCCCTCCCAGTCCCTCCCAGTCCATCCCAGTCCATCCCAGTTCCATCCCAGTGCCTCCCAGTCCATCCCAGTCCATCCCAGTAACCCCAGTTTCCCCCCAGCGCCCCCTGGGGCACTACCCCGACCGTCACTTCTCGGATCGCCGGGTCCGGGTTCCTCACCCCAGTCCCTCCCAGTCCATCCCAGTCCATCCCAGTCCCTCCCAGTAACCCCAGTATCCCCTGGGGCACTACCCCAGTCCCTCCCAGTCCCTCCCAGTATCCCCAGTAACCCCAGTTTCCCCCAGCGCCCCCTCGGTCACTACCCCGACCGTCACTTCTCGGATCGCCGCGTTCGGTTCCTCATGCGCCGCTTTCGGCGCCGCCTGCGCCGGGTCTCGCGCCGGATCCGCGCCCGCAACGCGGCGCTGCCGAGAGCCTACCCCTACCTGGACCCCCGGAACATCGAGAACAGCGTGGCCATCTGAGACAGCCCATAATATACCCCAAAATATCCCAAAATGTCCCCAAAAATATCCAAAAAATATTCCCAAATTATCCAAAAAATATCCTGAAAAAACCCCAAGAAATACTCAAAAAATATCCCAAAAATATCCCAAAAATATTCTGAAAAAATCCTGAAAATTATTCAGAAAATATCCCAAAAATATCCCAAAATATCCCCAAAATATCCTGAAAAAACAAAAAAAAATATCCCAAAAAATATCCCGAAAAAAATCCCAAATTCCCCTACCTGGACCCCCGGAACATCGAGAACAGCGTGGCCATCTGAGAAACATCCCATAATATACCCCAAAATGTCCCAAAATGTCCCAAAAAATATCCAAAAATATCCCCAAAATATCCTGAAAAAATCAAAAAAAGATCCCAAAAAATATCCTGAAAAAAATCCCAAATTCCCTACCTGGATCCCGCCCACATCGAGAACAGCGTGGCCATCTGAGACAGCCCATAATATACCCCAAAAATATCCCAAAATATCCCAAAAAATATTCCCAAATTATCCAAAAAATGTCAAAAAAATATCCTGAAAAAATCCCAAGAAATATTCAAAAAATATCCCAAAAATATTTCAAAAATATCCCAAAATATCCTGAAAAAATTCCGAAAAATATTCAAAAAATATCCCAAAAGTATCCTGAAAAAATCCTGAAAAAATCCTGAAAAATATTCAGAAAATATCCCAAAAATATCCCAAAAATATCCTGAAAAAACCCCAAGAAATACTCAAAAAATATCCCAAAAATACCCTGAAAAAATCCCAAAAAATATCCCCAAAATATCCGAAAAATGTCCAAAAAATATTCTGAAAAAATCCCAAATTCCCCTACCTGGACCCCCAGAACATCGAGAACAGCGTGGCCATCTGAGACATCCCATAATATACCCCAAAAATATCCCAAAATGTCCCAAAAAATATCCAAAAATATCCCCAAAATATCCTGAAAAAATACCAAAAATATCTATAAATATATCCCCCAAAAATCCCAAATTCCCCTACCTGGACCCCCGGAACATCGAGAACAGCGTGGCCGTCTGAGACAGCCCATAATATACCCCGAAAATATCCCAAAATGTCCCAGAAAATATCCAAAAAATATTCCCAAATTATCCAAAAAATATCCTGAAAAAATCCCAAGAAACATTCAAAAAATATCCCAAAAATATTTCAAAAATATCCCAAAATATCCTGAAAAAATCCCGAAAAATATTCAGAAAATATCCCAAAAATATCCTGAAAAAATCCAGAAAAATATTCAGAAAATATCCCAAAAATATCCCAAAAATATCCTGAAAAAATCCTGAAAATTATTCAGAAAATATCCCCAAAATATCCCCAAAATATCCTGAAAAAATCAAAAAAATATCCCAAAAAAGATCCTGAAAAAAATCCCAAATTCCCTACCTGGACCCCCAGAACATCGAGAACAGCGTGGCCATCTGAGACATCCCATAATATACCCCGAAAATGTCCCAAAAAATATCCAAAAATATCAAAAAAATATACCCAAAACATCCTGAAAAAATCCCAAAAAATATCCCCAAAATATCCGAAAAATGTCCAAAAAATATCCTGAAAAAAATCAAAAAATATCCCAAAAAATATCCTGAAAAAAATCCCAAATTCCCCTACCTGGACCCCAAGAACATCGAGAACAGCGTGGCCATCTGAGACATCCCATAATATACCCCAAAAATATCCCAAAATGTCCCAAAAAATACCCAAAAATATCCAAAAAATATTCCCAAATTATCCAAAAAATATCCTGAAAAAATCCCAAGAAATATTCAAAAAATATCCCAAAAATATTTTAAAAATATCCCAAAATATCCTGAAAAATCCTGAAAAATATTCAGAAAATATCCCAAAAATATCCCCAAAATATCCAAAAAATGTCATAAAATATCCTGAAAAAAATCCCAAGAAATATTCAAAAAATATCCCAAAAATATCCCAAAAATATCCCCAAAATATCCCCAAAAATATCCTGAAAAAATCAAAAAAATATCCCAAAAAATATCCCGAAAAAATCCCAAATTCCCCTACCTGGACCCCAAGAACATCAAGAACAGCGTGGCCATCTGAGACAGCCCATAATATACCCCAAAATATCCCAGAATGTCCCAAAAAATATCCTAAAAATATAAAAAAATTATCTACAAATATATCCCAAAATATCCCCAAAATATCCTGAAAAAATCCCAAAAAATATTTAAAAAATATCCCAAAATATCCCCAAAATATCCTAAAAATATCCCAAAAATATCCTGAAAATATTCCAAAAAATATCCAAAAATTATCCTGAAAATATCCCAAAAAAATCCAAAAAATATTCCCAAAATATCCAAAAAAATCCCAAAATATCCAAAATATATCCCCTAAATATCCCCAAAATATCCCAAAATATCCTAAAAAAACCCATAAAAATATTTTAAAAAATCACAAAAATATCCCCCAAAATATTCAGAAATATCAAAAAAATATTTTAAAATAATCCCCAAAAAGATCCCAAAATATAAGAAAAAATTTCCCAAAATATCAAAAAAATATTCAAAAAAATCCAAAAAATATCCCCAAAATATCCAAAAAATATCCTGAAAAAATCCCAAAAATATCCCAAAAATATCCCCAAAAAACCTCAAAAATATCCCAAAAATATCCCCAAAAAACCTCAAAAATATCCCAAAAATATCCTGGAACTGTCCCCAAAATAGCCCAAAAATATCCCCCAGATCATCCCAAAAATACAAAAAAATATTTAAAAATGTCCCCAAATTATCCCCAAAAATATCCCAAAAATATCCTAAAAATATCTTTAAAATATTCCAAAAATAACCCAGAATTATCTCTAAAAATATTCCCAAAATGTCTCAAAAATATCCCAAAAATATCCCCAAAAATATCCCAAAAATATCCTGGCACTGTCCCCAAAAATACCCAAAAATATTTTTAAAATTGCAAAAATAGCCCAAAAAATATCCCCAAAAATACCCAAAAGAATCCCAAAAAATATCACCAAAAAAAAATCCCAAATATTAAAAAAAATCCGAAAAAATATCCTCAAAATATCCAAAAAATATCCCAAAATATCCACAAAAATATTCCAAAAATATCCCAAAATATCCCAGAAAATATCCAGGAATTATCCTCAAAATATTCCCAAAATATTCCCAAAATATCCTAAAAAAAAAAATCATAAAAATATTTTTAAAAAATAAAAAAAAGTCCCCCAAAATATAAAAAAAAAATTTTTTAAAAATCCCCAAAAATATCCCAAAATATCAAAATAAAATTTCCAAAAATATCCAAAAATAGCAAAAAAATATCCTGAAAATATTCCCAAAATATCCCAAAAAAATCCCCAAAATATCCCAAAAATATCCCCAAAAAAATACCAAAATCTCCTAAAAAAATCTCCTAAAAATATTTTAAAAAAATCACAAAAAGTCCCCAAAAATATTCCCAAAATATCCCAAAAATATCCAAAAATATAAAAAATATATTTAAAAAATATCTAAAAAAATCCCCAAAATATCCCATGACTGGTCTATACTGGTTTGTACTGGGAGCTGTTACTGGTGTGTACTGGGAGCTGTTACTGGTTTGTACTGGGAGTCATTACTGGTCTGTACTGGGAGCCGTTACTGGTCTGTACTGGGAGCTCTTACTGGTCTGTACTGGGAGCCGTTACTGGTTTGTACTGGGAGCTGTTACTGGTCTGTACTGGGAGCCATTACTGGTCTATACTGGGGGCTGTTACTGGTCTGTACTGGGAGCTGTTACTGGTTTGTACTGGGGGGCTCTTACTGGTTTATACTGGGAGTCGTTACTGGTCTGTACTGGGGGCTGGGCTGTTACTGGTCTGTACTGGGAGCTGTTACTGGTCTGTACTGGGGGCTGTTACTGGTCCGTACTGGGAGCTGTTGCAGGTCTGTACTGGGAGCCATGACTGGTCTATACTGGTTTGTACTGGGAGCTCTTACTGGTTTGTACTGGGGGCTGTTACTGGTTTATACTGGGAGCCGTTACTGGTCTGTACTGGGAGCTGTTACTGGTTTATACTGGGAGCTGTTACTGGTCTGTACTGGGAGCCGTTACTGGTCTGTACTGGGAGCTGTTACTGGTCTGTACTGGGAGTCATTACTGGTTTGTACTGGGAGCCATTACTGGTCTATACTGGGAGCTCTTACTTGTTTGTACTGGGAGCCATGACTGGTCTGTACTGGTCTGTACTGGGAGCTGTTACTGGTATTTATTAACCATTACTGGGGTGTTACTGGTTTGTACTGGGAGCTGTTACTGGTCTGTACTGGGGGCTGTTACTGGTGTGTACTGGGAGCTCTTACTGGTCTGTACTGGGAGCTCTTACTGGTCTGTACTGGGAGCCATGACTGGTCTATACTGGTTTGTACTGGGAGCTCTTACTGGTTTGTACTGGGGAGCTGCTACTGGTCTGTACTAGGGGGCTGTTACTGGTGTGTACTGGGAGCTGTTACTGGTCTGTACTGGGGAGCCGTTACTGGTCTGTACTGGTCTGTACTGGGAGCCGTTACTGGTCTGTACTGGGAGCTGTTACTGGTCTGTACTGGGAGCCATTACTGGTATTTATTAATCATTACTGGGGTGTTACTGGTCTGTACTGGGGTGTTACTGGTCTATACTGGTCTATATTGGTGTCAATAAAGGTGTCAATGGAGCAGTGTCTGTGTGTGGGGGATGGGTACTGGTCTATACTGGTTTATACTGGTCTGTACTGGGCAAAGGTGGGACGCACCCAGAGAAGGAACTGGTGTGGAACTGGGGTGAACTGGGATGGAACTGGGATGGAACTGGGGTGAACTGGTGTGGAACTGGGGGTTAGTGGGGGTGGAACTGGGATGGAACTAGGAGTGAACTGGGATGAACTGGAATGAACTGGGATGGAACTGGGATGGGACTGGGATGGACTGGGATGAGGGGCTGGGCCCACTGGGATGGAACTGGGATGAACTGGGATGGAACTGGGATGAACTGGGATGAACTGGGGGTTAGTCAGGAGGGAACTGGGATGGAACTGGGATGAACTGGGGTGAACTGGGATGGAACTGGGATGAACTGCAGGATGAACTGGGAGTTAATTTGGAGGGAACTGGGATGGAACTGGGGTGAACTAGGGGTGAACTGGGATGGAACTGGGGCAGGGGGCAGCCACAGTTGTGTAACTCAGGATGGACTGGGATGGACTGGGATGGACTGGGATGGAACTGGGATGAAACTGGGATGGAACTGGGATGGAACTGGGATGGAACTGGTGTTAACTGGGATGAAACTGGGATGGAACTGGGGTTAACTGGGTTTAACTGGGATGGAACTGGGATGAACTGGATTTAACTGGGATGGAACTGGGGGGAACTGGGACGAACTGGGGTAGTGCCCAACCCCCGTGGTGCAACTGGGATGGACTGGGGTTAACTGGGATGGAACTGCAGGATGAACTGGGATGGAACTGGGGCAGGGCTCCAAACCCAGTGTTGCAACTGGGATGAACTGGGATGAACTGGGATGAACTGGGGCAGGGGGCAGCCACAGTTGTGTAACTGGGATGAACTGGGATGGAACTGGGGTGAACTGGGGCAAGAGCCCATGCCAGTGTCGTAACTGGGATGAACTGGGATGGACTGGGATGGGGGCTGGGTCAGCTGCAATGAACTGGGATGAACTGGGGTGAACTGGGATGGAACTGTGATGAAACTGGGGTTAACTGGGATGGAACTGGGATGAAACTGGGATGGAACTGGGATGGAACTGGGGTTAACTGGATTTAACTGGGATGGAACTGGGGGGAACTGGGACGAACTGGGGTAGTGCCCAACCCCCGTGGTGCAACTGGGATGGACTGGGAGTAAACTGGGATGGAACTGGGGTGAACTGGGATGAACTGGGGAAAGGTTTACCCCTGTGGCCAAACTAGGGATGAACTGGGATGAACTGGGGCGAGAGTAGGCTGAGTCCAGCAGGGATTGAACTGGTCTGACTGGGAGGTGAACTGGGATGGGAGCCCCAAGCCCAGTGTTGCAACTA
The DNA here is from genome assembly GCA_034336665.1 of Luscinia megarhynchos. Classification (NCBI taxonomy): domain Eukaryota; kingdom Metazoa; phylum Chordata; class Aves; order Passeriformes; family Muscicapidae; genus Luscinia; species Luscinia megarhynchos. The sequence goes on along the minus strand of JAPFBE010000097.1, from coordinate 9,179 downwards.
GGGATGGAACTGGGAGGGAACTGGGATGGAACTGGGGCAGGGGCAGCCACAATTGTGTAACTGGGATGAACTGGGATGGACTGGGATGGACTGGGATGGAACTGGGATGAAACTGGGGCAGGGGGCAGCCACAATTGTGTAACTGGGATGAACTGGGATGGACTGGGATGGACTGGGATGGGGGCTGGGTCAGCTGCAATGAACTGGGGTGAACTGGGATGGAACTGGGATGAACTGGGTTGAACTGGGGCAGGGTCCAGCCCCTGTGGTGCAACTGGGATGGAACTGGGGTTAACTGGGAGGGAACTGGGATGGAACTGGGATGGAACTGGGGTTAACTGGGGAGGGAACTGGAATGCAGCTGGGGTGAGACTCAGACCCAGTGTTGCAACTGGAGATGGAACTGGGATGAACTGGGATGGACTGGGATGGACTGGGGGCAGAGGCCAGTCCTAGTTGTGCAACTGGGACAAACTGGGAGGGAACTGGAATGCAACTGGTTGTTAACTGGGATTGAACTGGGGCAGGAGTCAGCCTCAGTTGTGCAACTGGGACAAACTGGGGTGAACTGGGATGAACTGGGGTGAACTGGGATGAACTGGGGCAGGGGCCAGCCCTGGTTGTGCAACTGGGATGGAACTGGGGTTAACTGGGAGGGAACTGGGATAGAACTGGGGGTACTGGGATGAACTGGAATGCAACTGGGACAAACTGGGAGGGCAACTGGAATGCAACTGGGGTTAACTGGGAGGGAACTGGGATGAACTGGGATGCAACTGGGGTTAACTGGGATGGAACTGGGATGGAACTGGGGTGAACTGGGATGCAACTGGGGCGGGGCTCAGACCCAGTGTTGCAACTGGGATGGAACTGGGATGAACTGGGATGGACTGGGGGCAGAGAGCCCAGTCCTAGTTGTGCAACTGGGACAAACTGGGAGAGGAACTGGAATGCAACTGGTTGTTAACTGGGATTGAACTGGTGAGGAGTCAGCCTCAGTTGTGCAACTGGGATAAACTGGGGAGGGAACTGGGGGTACTGGGATGAACTGGAATGCAACTGGGACAAACTGGGAGGGCAACTGGAATGCAACTGGGGTTAACTGGGAGGGGAACTGGGATGAACTGGAATGCAACTGGGGGCAAGGCCCAGCCGCAGTGTCACATAACTGGGATGAACTGGGATGGAACTGGGCGGGAACTGGGAGTACTGGGATGGAACTGGGAGTACTGGGATGGAACTGGGATAGACTGGGATGGAACTGGGAGGGAACTGGGATGGAACTGGGATGGAACTGGGAGAACTGGGATGGACTGGGGCAGGATCAACCCCAGTGGCCAAACTGGGATAAACTGGGATGAAACTGGGATTGAACTGGGGCAGTGCCCAAGCCCAGTGTTGCAACTGGGATGAACTGGGAGGGACTGGGAGGGAACTGGTGCTTGAGGCTGAGTCCAGCGGGGCTGGAACTGGTCTGACTGGGATGAACTGGGAGGGAACTGGGAGGGAACTGGGACAGCCCCGACATTCCTGGGGCATGGGAGTGCCCGGACGGTCGAGAGAACTAGGGAGGGACTGGGAGGGACTGGGAGGGACTGGAACGAACTGGGGAGGGAACTGGGATGGACTGGGAGGGGATTAGAACGAACTGGGAGGGACTGGGAGGGGATTAGAACGAACTGGGAAGAACTGGGAGGAAACTGGGAGGGAACTGGGAGGGGTTTGGAACGAACTGGGAGGGAACTGGGATGAACTGGGGAGGGAACTGGGGAGGGAACTGGGAGGGAACTGGTGCGAGGGCGGCTGAGGCCGGCAGAGCTGGAACTGGTCTGACTGGGATGAACTGGGAGGGAACTGGGAGGGAACTGGGAGGGTTTGGAACAGAACTGGGAAGAACTGGGACGGAACTGGGAGGGAACTGGGATGGACTGGGAGGGGATTAGAAACGAACTGGGAGGGAACTGGGAGGGTTTGGAACGAACTGGGAGGGAACTGGGAGAGAACTGGGAGGGGTTTGGAACGAACTGGGAGGGAACTGGGATGAACTGGGAGGGAACTGGGAGGGAACTGGTGCGAGGGGCGGCTGAGGCCGGCAGAGCTGGAACTAGTCTGACTGGGATGAACTGGGAGAGGGAACTGGGAGGGGATTGAAAGGAACTGGGAGCACGAACTGGGAGCACTGGGAGCACAAACTGGGAGCACTGGGAGCACGAACTGGGAGCACTGGGAGCACAAACTGGGAGCACTGGGAGCACTGGGGCCGCGGCAGCGCCGAGAGAACCCCGAAAGGACCCCGCGGGACCCCCCAGGGAGGGCGGAGACCCCCAGAATCCCCCCAAAAACCGCCGGGACCCCCAAAAATCCCCCAAAAAATCCCCCAGGACCCCCCAAAAACCGCCGGGACCCCCCAAAAACCGCCGGGACCCCAAAAACCGCCGGGACCCCCAAAAATCCCCCGGGACCCCAAAAACCGCCGGGACCCCTCCCAAAAACCCCAAATTCCCTCGGGACCCCCCAAAATCCCCCCAAAATCCCCCCGGGACCCCCCAAAAACCGCTTGGGACCCCTCCCCAAAAAACACCAAAATCCCCCCGGGACCCCCAAAAATCCCACCGGGACCCCCAAATTCCTCTCGGGACCCCCCAAAATCTCACCCGGGGACCCCCAAAATCCCCCCAGGGACCCCCAAAATCTCCCCAAAATCCCCTGGGGACCCCAAAATCCCCCCAGGGACCCCCAAAATTCACAGGGACCCCCAGGGACCCACCCCTCCCCAAATCCCCGGGACCCCCAAAGACCCCCGGAGTGACCCTGAGTGACCCCTGAGTGACCCCTGAGTGACCCCTGAGTGACCCCGAGTGACCCCCGAGTGACCCCTGAGTGACCCCTGAGTGACCCCCTGAGTGACCCTTGAGTGACCCTGAGTGACCTCTGAGTGACCCCTGAGTGACCCCTGAGTGACCCCCTGACCCCTGAGTGACCAGTGAGTGACCCCGAGTGACCCCCGAGTGACCACTGAGTGACCCTGAGTGACCCCTGAGTGACCCCTGAGTGACCCTGAGTGACCACAGTGACCCTGAGTGACCCCTGAGTGACCCCGAGTGACCCCTGAGTGACCCCCTGAGTGACCCCTGAGTGACCCCCTGGGTGACCCTGAGTGACCACAGTGACCCTGAGTGACCCCTGAGTGACCCCTGAGTGACCCTGAGTGACCACAGTGACCCCAGAGTGACCCCAGAGTGACCCCCTGAGTGACCATTGAGTGACCCTGAGTGACTTTGAGGGACCCCTGAGTGACCCCCCTGAGTGACCCCGAGTGACCACAGTGACCCCTGAGTGACCAGTAAGTGACCCCCGAGTGACCCCCCGAGTGACCCCTCAGTGACCCCTGACCCCTGAGTGACCCCTGAGTGACCCCCCTGAGTGACCCCTGACCCCTGAGTGACCCCCTGAGTGACCCCTGAGTGACCCCTGACCCCTGAGTGACCCCCTGAGTGACCATGGCTCGTTACCCGCCTGGGGGTCACCACGGGGCCGGAGTGGGGGGAACCTTTGGGGGGTCACGCTTGACCCTGGTGGGGACAGAGGGGGTGGCACCGCCTGTCACCTGGCCTGGCCCCAGCAGCACTCTGCGGGCGGGCACGGTGACGCCGCGTTGTACTGGTTTGTACTGGTTTGTACTGGGAGGGACTGGGAGGGGAAAAAAATGGGGAAAAATGGGGAAAAAACGGTGAAAAAAGGGTTAAAAATGGGTTAAAAATGGTGAAAAAAGGGTTAAAAATGGTGAAAAATGGGGAGAATGGGGATTTGGGGGTTACTGGTTTATACTGGTTTGTACTGGTTTGTACTGGGAGGGACTGGGAGGGAAAAATGGGGAAAAATGGGGAAAAAACGGTGAAAAAAGGGTTAAAAATGGGTTAAAAATGGTGAAAAAAACGGGGAAATGGTGAAAAAATGGGTTAAAAATGGTGAAAAAATGGGGAGAATGGGGATTTGGGGTTACTGGTTTATACTGGTTTGTACTGGTTTGTACTGGGAGGGACTGGGAGGGGAAAAAATGGGCAAAAAACGGTGAAAAAAGGGTTAAAAAAGGGTTAAAAAATGGGTTAAAAATGGTGAAAAAAAGGGGTGAAAAAATGGTAAAAGGGGAGAATGGGGATTTGGGGGTTACTGGTTTATACTGGTTTGTACTGGTTTGTACTGGGAGGGACTGGGAGGGAGAAAAATGGGCAAAAAACGGTGAAAAAAAGGGGTGAAAAAACGGTGAAAAAAAGGGTTAAAAATGGTGAAAAAAACGGGGGAAATGGTGAAAAATGGGAGAATGGGGATTAGGGGTTACTGGTTTATACTGGTTTATACTGGGATAAGCTGGTTTATACTGGTTTATACTGGTAGGGACTGGGAGGGAAAAAAATGGGGAAAAACGGTGAAAAAACGGTGAAAAAAGGGGTTAAAAACAGTCAAAAACCGGGGGGGAAATGGTGAAAAAATGGGGAGAATGGGGTTTAGGGGTTACTGGTTTATACTGGGATGAACTGGTTTGTACTGGGAGGGACTGGGAGGGAGAAAAATGGGGGAAAAACGGTGAAAAAAGGGTGAAAAAACGGTGAAAAAAGGGTTAAAAATGGTGAAAAAACGGGGGGAAATGGTGAAAAAATGGGGAGAATGGGGATTTGGGGTTACTGGTTTATACTGGTTTATACTGGTTTATACTGGGAGGGACTGGGAGGGGGAAAACGGTGAAAAAACGGTGAAAAAACGGTGAAAAAGGGGTTAAAAATGATGAAAAAATGAGGAAAAGCGGTGAAAAAAGGGTTAAAAGTGAGGAAAAAATGGGGAGAATGGGGATTTGGGGTTACTGGTTTATACTGGGATGAACTGGTTTGTACTGGGAGGGACTGGGAGGGGGAGAAAGTGGGGAAAAACCGTGAAAAAAAGGGTTAAAAATGGGGGAAATGGGGAAAAAATGACACAGGTGACATTAATGTCACACAGGTGACACACAGGTGACATTAATGAGACACAGGTGACACAGGTGACATCAATGACACAGATTGGCGTCCCCCAGGTGTCACTCAGGTGACATCAATGACACAGGTGTCACCCAGGTGTCACACAGGTGACATTAATGACACACAGGTGACATAGGTGTGACCCAGGTGTGACCCAGGTGTGACCCAGGTGTCACCAGGTGTGACACAGGTGACATCAATGACACAGGTGTCACCAGGTGTCACTCAGGTGTGACACATGTGTCACACAGGTGACATTAATGACACAGGTGTGACGCAGGTGTGACCCAAATGTGACCCAGGTGTCACTCAGGTATCACACAGGTGACATTAATGACACACAGGTGACACAGGTGTCACACAGGTGTCACCAGATGTGACCCAGGTGTGACACAGGTGTGACCCAGGTGTCACCAGGTGTGACCCAGGTGTGACACAGGTGTGACACAGGTGACATCAATGACCCAGGTGTCACCCAGGTGACATTAATGACACACAGGTGACATAGGTGTGACCCAGGTGTCACCAGGTGTCACCAGGTGTGACCCAGGTGTGACACAGGTGACATCAATGACACAGGTGTCACACAGGTGTCACCCAGGTGTGACCCACGTGTCACCAGGTGTCACACAGGTGTCACACAGGTGACATTAATGACACACAGGTAACATTAATGACACAGGTGTCACACAGGTGTGACACAGGTGTGACCCAGGTGACATTAATGACACACAGGTGGCACAGGTGTCACCAGGTGTCACTCAGATGTGACCCAGGTGTCACCAGGTGTGACCCAGGTGTCACCCAGGTAACATCAACGACACAGGTGTCACACAGGTGTCACCCAGGTGTCACACAGGTGACATTAATGACACACAGGTGACTCAGGTGTCACCTAGGTATGACCCAGGTGTGACCCAGGTGTGACACAGGTGTGACCCAGGTGACATTAATGACACACAGGTAACATTAATGACACAGGTGTCATCCAGGTGTGACACAGGTGTGACCCAGGTGTCACACAGGTGACATCAATGACACCCAGGTGACACAGGTGTGACCCAGATGTGACCCAGGTGACATTAATGACACACAGGTGACATAGGTGTCACCCAGGTATGACACAGGTGTCACCCAGATGTGACCCAGGTGTCACCAGGTGTGACACAGGTGTGACACAGGCGTCACACAGGTAACATTAATGACCCAGGTGTCACACAGGTGACATTAATGACCCAGGTGTCACACAGGTGTCACCAGCTGTGACCCAGGTGTGACCCAGGTGACATTAATGACACAGGTGTCACACAGGTGACATCAATGACACACAGGTGACACAGGTGTGACACAGGTATGACCCAGGTGTGACCCAGGTGTCACCAGGTGTGACCCAGGTGTGACACAGGTGACATTAATGACCCAGGTGTCACACAGGTGACATTAATGACACACAGGTGACACAGGTGTCACCCAGGTGACATCAATGACACCCAGGTGACACAGTGTCCCCGCCCGCAGACGCTGTGGGTGCAGGTGACGTCCCCGCGGCCCCTGGGGACGCTGCTGTCGCTGCGGCTGCACAAGGAGCCGCTGCTGTCCCTCGTCCCCGACCGCTGGTTCTGCGCCCGCGTCACCGTCACCGGGCCACACCCGGGGGACAGCGACGGCGACACCGGGTGGGGGACAGGCCATGTCCCCACGGCCACCTTCCCGTGTCACCGCTGGGTGGGAGAGCGGGGACATGGAGCTGAGAGAGGGACAGGTACGGGGACATGGGGACACTGGGGATTGGGGACACTGGGGACATGGGGACACTGAGGGACATTGGGGGAATTGGGGACATTGGGGGATAGTGGGGACATTGGGGACACTGGGGGAACTGGGGACACTGGGGGATTGGGGACACTGGGGACACTGGGGACATTGGGGACATTGGGGACACTGGGGACACTGGGGACATTGGGGACAGTGGGGACATTGGGGACATTGGGGACACTGGGGGGATTGGGGACACTGGGGACACTGGGGGACACTGGGGACATTGGGGACAGTGGGGACATTGGGGACATTGGGGGACATTGGGGGATTTGGGGACACTGGGGACACTGGGGGACATTGGGGACACTGGGGGACATTAGACATTGGGGGGACATTAGGGACATTGGGGGATTTGGGACATTGGGGACACTGGGGAGATTTGGGGGTTGTGACTTTGGTTTTGGGGGTCTCTCCTGGTGTCCCCTGATGGTGTCCCCAGTCCCCCCAATGTCCCCAGTGTCCCCAGTCCCCAATGTCCCCAATGTTCCCCCAGTGTCCCCAGTATCCCCAATCCCCCAGTATCCCCAGTATCCCCCAGTATCCCCAATGTCCCCAATCCCCCAATGTCCCCCAGTATCTCCAGTATCCCCAGTGTCCCCAGTGTCCCCAATGTCCCCAATCCCCCAATGTCCCCCAGTGTCCCCAGTGTCCCCAGTGTCCCTAATCCCCTTAATGTCCCCAGTCCCCCCAGTGCCCCCAGTGTCCCCTAGTATCCCCAGTGTCCCCAGTGTCCCCAATGTCCCCAATCCCCCAATGTCCCCAGTGTCCCCAGTATCCCCCAATCCCCCCAGTATCCCCCAGTATCCCCAGTGTCCCCAGTGTCCCCAGTGTCCCCAGTGTCCCCATGTCCCCATGTCCCCTGTCCTGTCCCCAGCCCGCACGCCCCGTGACGCCGCTCGGGTGCCGCAGTTGCTGCAGCAGCGCCGGGAGGAGCGGAGAGAGCGCCGGGAGATCTTCGAGTGAGGGACTGGGAGGGACTGGGAGGGACTGGGATGGACTGGGAGGGATTGGGAGGGACTGGGGGGGATTGGGAGGGATTGGGAGGGACTGGGAGGGCACTGGGAGGGACTGGGAGGGATTGGGAGGGACTGGGAGGGATTGGGAGGGATTGGGAGGGACTGGGAGGGCACTGGGAGGGACTGGGAGGGATTGGGAGGGACTGGGAGGGCACCGGGAGGGAACTGGGAGGGAACTGGGAGGGACTGGGAGGGATTGGGAGGGACTGGGAGGGCACTGGGAGAGAACTGGGAGGGAACTGGTGGTCACTGTCGGTCACTACTGGTCACTGTCGGTCACTACTGGTCACTGTTGGTCACTATTGGTCACTACTGGTCACTCTCCTGTCCCTGCTGGTCACTACTGGTCACTATTGGTCTCTGTTGGTCACTCTTGGTCACTCTTGGTCACTACTGGTCACTCTCCTGTTCAAGTGGTCACTATTGGTCACTACTGGTCACTACTGGTTACTACTGGTCACTCTCCCATCCTGCTGGTCACTATTGATCACTACTGGTCACTCTTGGTCACTGCTGGTCACTGTTGGTCCCTCTCTTGCCCAGGTGGTCACTGTTGGTCACCGCTGGTCACCAATCGTCACTACTTGTCACTATTGGTCACTATTGGTCACTGATGGTCACTATTGGTCACTCTGTGTCCAGGTGGTCACTAGTGGTCACTCTGGTCACTAGTGGTCACTCTGTGTCCAGGTGGTCACTGTGATCACTAGTGGTCACTGTGGTCACTAGTGGTCACTCTGTGTCCAGGTGGTCACTCTGGTCACTAGTGGTCACTCTGTGTCCAGGTGGTCACTGTGATCACTAGTGGTCACTGTGGTCACTAGTGGTCACTCTGTGTCCAGGTGGTCACTGTTGGTCACTCTGTGTCCAGGTGGTCACTCTGGTCACTGGTGGTCACTGTGGTCACTAGTGGTCACTCTGTGTCCAGGTGGTCACTGTTGGTCACTCTGTGTCCAGGTGGTCACTGTTGGTCAGTGTTGGTCACTGATGGTTACTCTGGTCACTCTGTGTCCAGGTGGTCACTAGTGGTCACTCCGGTCACTAGTGGTCACTCTCCTGCCCAGGGTGGTCACTGTGATCACTAGTGGTCACTCTGTGTCCAGGTGGTCACTGTTGGTCACTAGTGGTCACTCTATGTCCAGGTGGTCACTGTTGGTCACTCTGTGTCCAGGTGGTCACTCTGGTCACTAGTGGTCACTCTGTGTCCAGGTGGTCACTCCGGTCACTAGTGGTCACTCTGTGTCCAGGTGGTCACTCTGGTCACTAGTGGCCACTCTGGTCATTAGTGGTCACTGTGTCCAGGTGGTCACTCAGCAATGCATGAAAAGAAAGA